>PVKN010044820.1:0-10037 GCA_004027915.1 Capromys pilorides
TATTTTTAAAAACAAGTCATTATTATTTAATGCTGAATAGTATGAGTTCTTTGTATGTCTGAATATTAATGCTTTCAAGATAAATGACTTGCAGATACATTTTCCCAATTTACAGATGGCTTTTTATTTCATTGATTATTCTTTTGCTGTGCAGAGAAGCTTTTTCATTTTGCATAGTCCCACTTACTGATTTTTGTCTATGTTGCCTGAGCATTTGATGTCATAGCTAAAACTCATTACTGAGGCTAATTATCAAAGAGCATTTCTCCTGTGATTTCTTCTAGCAGCTTTATGGTATGGACATAATTGTTCCCAATTTACAGATGTACAAATGTAGCCAAAGGGATATTTGAAAATTTGCCCAAATTACACACTAATAAGTGACAGAATTCCAAGCACTCTGACTATGGAGCTTAGACATTTCTCTGGCATGCTATAAAGCTCCTATAGAATATAAACTTCATCCTGGTCTCAGATCCTGAGCCTGGCTAAGTCTTGCTGGCCTTTTCAGTCTTAACTCATGCAACTGTTTTCTTTTGTCTTAGTATTCTATGTGATCCATTGAGTTAAATGGTTGCAATTATGTAAATGTGCTGTGTTCCTTTATCCTCAAGCTTTTGGTCAGGGCAGCTGCATTCCATTGCCTAAAACATCCTTTGTTACTCTTTGCACTAGGTTCACTTCCATTATTTTCTAGGAAGCTATATTCGCGCATACTTGCTAACCAGGTTCAGCACTTTGCACCAGGTATCAAAATTGCTGCATGTTTTCAAACAGTCTCACCCACTAAAATGAGAGCTTGTGAGTAGAAGATCCATATTCTGCTCATGTTGTGTTCCCAAGCCTCCACCTACTACCTGGCTTTTCTGCAGGCAGTGGGAAACCACAAACTTTTGCAAAGGGAGTAATATGATCTCACCTTTTCATTGTTGGAAGATGAATCTTTTTCTATGGAGACTGAAAAGAGAATTTGAAGTTAGGAAGATAATAAGGGTGTTATTAAGATAATTACAAAATTAGAATATCAGTCAACTTCTGCATCATAAAAACTGTTTCCAAACCAGTAGCATCTACCAGAAGCCAGCTGCTTCAGGCTGTGGGTTGGCAGGACATGTATAGTGGCTTTGGTTTAGATTACACACATGTAGGCTGCCTTATATGGGCTGAATTGTCTGTAACTGCAGGGCGAATTTGTTCTTCCTTGTGTGTCTCTCATTCTTCTGAGATACCTGGCCACCTAGGAGAAGTTCTTTTTCTGCCAGTGTCAGAAGCACAAGACAGAAAGCTCAACCACAAAAGTACAACCCAGCCTTTTCCTTCCTGATGATACTGACCAAATCAGGTACACATGCAAGCCTAAAACCAGGGTCAGGGGAAATATTTCTTCTATGTAAGCTGATAGGGAGACGGTGATTATTGCTAAACAATCTTGTGGGCAACAGGTATTGTTACCAATAGGAGTATCACATCACTGAAGTCTGTTGCAATGGAGTAGAAGCTTGAGATGCAATGATACAATTGATATGTAATATGGGTCTGGAATACAAGTGTGGTGGGGTACTCCTGTAATCCCAGCACTGGAATCTTGGACTATGTGTCTGAGCTGTGTAGTGAGACTCTGCACAAAACACAAAAATAAACAAACAAATAAGTAACTAATATGTATCTAGGAGATACCTACAGAAACACAAGGAAAGGTAAATGATTGGATGTAATGAAAAAGGAGAAAAAGGAGTTGGTGATGACTTGAAGTATTAGACAAAACTTTATAAATAACATGGAGATTTGGCTTGAATAAAGATAAACCATGCTATAAAGGAATCAATTCTTTTGAGAAATATCCAAGATTTTGTAAATACTCTTGTACATAGATATATACATAAGATATGGTTTTTATTTACATAGATCTTACAGTCTAGTGAGCACAAGATATGCATATGAAACAGACTCACAGTTAAATGTAGATAACACACATGGAGAAAAAGTTACACGCCATAGGGAGGAGTTATGAAAGTTAAAATTCATCTGTAAAATCAATAGTGCAGAACACACTTACAGAACTGAGTCTGAGATATTAGGTGAGATTTAATAGGAGGCATAGTGATTGAAGGATATAGTAGAAGCCAAGGCACAGAACTAGTAATGTTTGCAGTACATGGAAGCTGCAATTACATGAAAGATTGATGACAAATGGGACTGGACATGTAGTAAGAGACTGAAACACAATGGCATTAGTTCATTCATCAAAGGAAATTTCTAGACAACATGTAAGGTCTCTCAACATCCATGAGAAGGGCGGAGAAATAGTGTAATCTCTTGGCTACAGCATAAATGTGAACCATAGCATGGTGCCAAGTGTCTCTCTCTAACTCTCATCTCTACTTGCCTCTAATTTTTTTTCTCCTGTCACTATTCTATCTCAGACTAATTCAGCTACAAATTCCTCTAATTCTCCCTGCAATACATAGCCAGTATCTTTCCACCAGACTACAGCTCTCTCCTCGGTCTAGAGCATCATTATTTCTCTCTTGGCTAATAGAGTGGCCTTACACTCTCTCCCTGCTTGTGCTCTTTGTATCTCTTTAGTTCACTCTCAACATGATAGGTAAAGGAATCCTTTGATGTAATGTATAGCAGGTCATGCCACATCTCTTTTCAAAATCCTCTAGTGGTTCCACTTTTATTTTTTCATAAGAAAAAGCTAAAATTATTATAAAACTCAACACAAGCCAACCTCCATTACTATTCTGACCTATCCCCTGTCACTTTTCTAACTCAATCACTCTGCTCTTCTTCAAATAAGCAGATACATTTCAATGTTCTTGTCTTTTCATTTTCTTATTCCTGGGATATTATTTCCCCAGAAAGCCTCATCATTCCATCCTTTATTTCATAGATTTTAATTACCTTCACAAAGAAGCTCACCACAACTGCCTTCTTGATTTAAAGTTAAAATCTGAGGGCTGACAAGATAGGTCAGCAGACTAAATACCTGCTTAGGCAAGCGCAAGGATGACAATTTGATCCCTGATAATACATAACATGCCAGCCCCACCTTTTGGTGTGCTGAGCCAGTGAAGGAGTCCAGGCGTGGTGGTGCATGCCTTTAATCCCAGTGCTGCAGAGGCTGAAAGCAGGAGGATCACTACAAGACTGAGCTATGTAGTGAAACTCTGTACATAATATATTAAAAATTTTAAAAATAAAATAAATAAAATTAAAAACCGAGTATCATGTCATCTGTGAATAATGATAGTTTCACTTCTTTCTTTTCAATCTTTATTTTTTTTGGGTTGCTCTCTTCTCTAATTACTCTGGCTAATGTTTCCAGGATCATTTTAAATAGAAGTGGTAACAATGAAATCCTTGTCTTGCTTATTTTAAAGAGAAAATTTCAACAACTTAAGTGTCAAACAAGAGATGAGTGGATAAAACTGATATGGTATTTTTATACAGTGGAGTATTACTCAGCTATAAAACTGATAAACTTGAGGCTTTTATAGGTAAATGGATGCAACTAAAGACCGTATTCATGAGTGAAATAAATCAGACCCAAATGTGTAAACATCATTATTGTCTCTCTAACGTAAGAATGTGAAAGAGTAAATAGGATGTTAAAAGGACAATGAATACTGGTAAAGGAAAGAAAGTGTTCAAAGGGAAGTAACAACAGGGTGGGGGACAGAGAGTGAACTGGTCATGCAATGGTCGTGACCTATCCAGACTGCTGACACTGACAACAGTTCTACAAAGCACTGTACATGGTTTCAAAGTAAATCCTGAGGGAATTTGACTGACCTTGGGAGATACAAAACTTACATATTCCGTTATACAGATCTTGCTTTAGCTTGCCCTTAACCAACCAGCAGAAAAGTTTAACCATGAGGCTTAAAAAGTAAAGCTAGATGAGTATGCTCAACTGTAAAAGCCTTTAGTCAACAGCTTCCAACATTGCCAGTTTTACCAATAACTC
Organism: Capromys pilorides; assembly: GCA_004027915.1. Taxonomy (NCBI): domain Eukaryota; kingdom Metazoa; phylum Chordata; class Mammalia; order Rodentia; family Capromyidae; genus Capromys; species Capromys pilorides. The sequence goes on from PVKN010044820.1 coordinate 3,974, forward strand.
ACTACTATGATGGAATATTGTACTATGTATCCAACTACTTTCTCTTAGTTCAGTAAGAAGAAATTTGCTAATAGTGATTGGAAAAAGTATTATGTCTGCATCCTGTACTCTGAATAACTACTGCGAAGACAACAATATGCGTTATATTAATTATTGTGTCTGTACTACTAATGTGTTTTGAAACTCTCTCGTTATTATTTCTTATTAAAAGTAATAAAAAGTAAATAAAATAAAACAATTGGGTGGGAGAAAGGAGAAAAGAAGAGAAACAAGGAAAATTTTATATATATATATATATATATATATATATATATATATATATATATATAGGCTTATTAGTTTTGTTGAGTGAGTGGCTACACATATAAGTAAGTAGATGACAGTTGTCACTAGAATGGCATTGTTAATGTGTATGAGGCTGAGTGTCTTAGTGTGGGCGAAAAGAGGGCTCTACAACAATCAAAATACTGTTTGGGAATATCAAGTAATTATTCTTCAAGTCCTGAATAGAAGTTGAATTTCCTTTCACAAATTGCCTTACACCTAATTTTTTTGTGTGTGTGGGGGGTTGTTGTTTTTTAGTGTATGTATTTTGTACAAGGTGTCACTACACAGATGGGACTTACAGTGATCCTCCTGTTTTCAGCCTCCACACCTCTGGGATTACAGCCAACATGCCTAGACTCTGTGCTGGTTTAGCATACCCTGGGGGCAGGGCTGGAACAGCTTGTGGTGCTGGAGATCAAACCTCAGTCCCTCTGCTTGTCTAGAGAGGGGCTGAGTCTGATGAGCTATCTCACTGGCTCTCTGGCACCTAGTTAATGAGAATCCTTTTTTTTTTCCTATTCTCAAAACTCTTTAAACTATTCTTCAAGGGTCAGTCAAATAGCTCAGCTGATTAAAGTCCCTTCAAGCAGGCACAGGACAGGAGCCAGGGGTTCCAATCTTGGGCCTGCCATACAGGCCCCACCCCCAGGGCATGATGAGACAGCAATTGAGACTGGGTGTGGCATGCACCTATAATCCCAGCACTTGGGAGGCTGTAAACAGGCAGATCACTATGGTTCTGATCTAGTAGCGAGACCCTGAATACTCTGTAGACCTCTCCCTAAAATACAATAAATAAGTAAGTAAGTAAATAAATAAATAAACTATTCTTTATACATGGGTTTGAAAACATGGGTCTGGATGAAAATTTAATTAGTTACTTACAAACATTTTCCCTCTATAGTGTGGAATTTTACCCTCTAAAAGTGATGGAGTTCAGGAAAGCCTTCCTCATCTATTTCTGTGGTCTAAAATGGTTTACTATTACCTAAGACTTTTGTTATTGTAACTTGAATACCTGTGACAAGGCTAGATACAAATCCTTCAGATTGCCATTCTTTGTTTCCTAAATAATTGACTGAAAAGTTTATTTTCACTGACAAATGACAAAATACCTAGGAATTTAACTTGACCAAATTTTGTCAATCTTCCTTTCCTTTCCCTCACCCTTGAACTTTGACCAGCTCTCGGCCTCAAACAGTCATCCTTCAAATTCTGCACTGCAAAATAGGCTCCTGCAGGGTGAAACACTCTCTGGCCTTCTGTCCAATTGACCATCTTTGTTCACTACGATTTCCTGCACCTAAGTCTTTCCAGATTTATTTACTATTACCTGTAAAACAAAAGCCATTTCTTGTCTCATCATTGTGACTCCTGAACAATGCATGAATGGAAACTTCTACTTATAACCACCATCCTCCTCCCTCTGTGGCTATATTCTTTCCCCATCTAATAATTTTTTTGATATCATGTATTCTTACATAAGCCTAGAGTAGATTGCTGTCTTTTTCCCCAAGGACGACAGCCATGTTGGATTTAGGTTTGAAGACTCAATTCAAGCTCCACCAGGCCTACCAATATAGACTTTGCTATGTAGTAGCTGAGTAAACATGTATGAGTAAATAAATACTATAGTATTTGCTGGACAGTCAAAAGAATTACATTTCTTTCCCTTTTAGCACCCTGCACATCAGATACCTGATTCTGGTGATGTTTCCCTTAACACAAACGTTTGGTATTATGTAGGCAATATTGCACTTTGTAACTTTACCAGAGAATTAGCTTAAATTATACATTGCCCTGTTCTCTGGCTATTTGTTCCCAGTCGGAATTAGAAAGGACAGAAGTCAAGGTGTTTTCTCAATCAAGTACAAGAGTCTGTACTTCTTTATAGCTTGGGAAGGTTCTTCAGGGGGTTTTGGGTTATCATTTTTGAAACCTTAAAGCCAAGCTAACAATGTGTTATTCCTGCTAGTATTGTGGGTATTCTGTGAAGTTCAAGAGAAGTCTATGTTGCTGGATTTTGGGTTATTCTAATTCTTTCCAGGCATCTCAGAACTGAAAGAACTGAGTATCATAGATTTAAAAATCAACTATCAACAACCCTATTCAAAGCAAAGTCTCTACACACTCCTAGTGATTTCTCCATGGTGTGTCTATGTTTTCCAGCTTTCCCTAGCCTCTGATTTTAGGGAATAGGGAAACATGTCATTTCATGTTTTCCCTTGCCTTTTTCTTTGCTATTTTTTTCTCTTTCTCTGTAAGGAAAAGTTGGTTTTTATTTTATTTTCTGTATCTGCTCTTTTTGAGGAAAGAGAGTCTTGGAGTGCTCTCTTTTTCTCTGAATAGCACTAAAATTTAGACCATGGTTCTGTTCTTCTACAAAATAAAGGAGCAGGTTGGGTGCTCTGTTCAGTTGCCTGTGGGTCTCAAGAGGTCAACATCCTGGGTCACGTGGCAAAAGAGTGAAGGGAAGGAGATGGATCTCTAACTCAGACCTATATTTCAATCTTCATAGGGATGAAGTCAGTCATCTTCCTTGGGAAATGGATGTGGGGAGAAGAGAACTCTATAAATAACTCCCCACCTAACAAGGATGTAGCAGTGAAGGACACAAATCTGTCTTCAATACAAAGGTATAAAAAAGCAACCTGGCTGAAGGTCTCTTGAAATGACTGATAGGAGGGCTCTGAATCAATTGTTGAAGCTAGATGGCATCATTCAGCCCTGCTGTTATGCTTCTCTGAGTTTCTGTACGTTTATGTATTATAAAGGAGTGATCACAAATAATATACCTTTTGCTGTATGAATTTAAAAAGTTGCTAAATTTTCAAAGGAATAAAATTTGAAGAAATCACTCTGTTGTTTGCTCTTGCTACATGCAGCAGTGATTAGCTTCTCTCTTGCTTCCCTATATATGCGGATGTGCCTGTCACTAATAGTAAGATTTAAAAATACTTTATAGTTATGGTCTCCTATATAGCAATCCAGGATAAGGCAGCAAAGTTTTTCATCAGTAAGAAAGATAAATATTAAGAGTATTTTCCAACATAAAACATCACTACCCATTCTACACAGCAAAAATGGAGAAATTTCAAAAGGTTCTATGTCTTTGTGATGGTTAGGGTAGAGCATCAATAAATTGAGTTGCTTTGCAATTCACACCAGAGATTGATGGAATAGAAATTTAAATGTGTCGGAGCGGGTCAGGGAGGCCTGGCCTTGGAGTCTGTACTTGATCTCTTAGTCATTCTTCTCTGATATTATTTCTTTATTCTGCTTCTCAGCTGCCTTGAGTTAAGGAAGTTTGTTCCACCGTTCCTTTCTACCATGATGTCTTTATCTTCAAGCATGTCAGCCACAGAATGAAATCATAAACAAATTGAATGTCTCCTTTTCCTAAAGTTTAGTTTTTGTGAATTGTGCTGCAAAAAACATGGATATGCATGTATCACTTGAATATGATCTTTAACTTTTTTGAGAAAATGCCAAGAAGGCGAATTACCTGGGTCAAATGGAATTTTTATTTTAGTTTTTTGAGGAACATTCATATTGATTTTCATAGTGGTTGTAGCAGCTTACATTCTGATGAATGCTATAAAATCTCACCTCATCTGCAGTCTCAAAACCATTTGTTATTATTTGATTTTTTTTAATGTTGGCTATTCTTTCTGGAGATGGAATATCAGTATTATTTTGATTTACATGTCTTTTTTATATATTTGGTTGTTACAGGGTCTGACTATGCTGTCTGGACTCCTAGTCACCCTGCTGTTTTCAACATCCCCAGATCTGGAAGCCTGGACTCTGTGGCTGGCTCAGTCCACCCCGGGAGTGGGGTTAATGTGGCTTTTGGTGGTGCTATCCGAACCACAGTCAAAGTGTTCATTTCACTTGCCATTTTTGATTGGACCTCTATTTTGCGAATCTGATGTCTTGATTTCATTTTACATATTCCAGGTATTAACCTCTGTTTTAGAAATATTTGGCTTATATATTTGATCATAGACAAATGGGTAAAGAAAATGTGGTGCTCACGTATAATGTGGCACTACTCCACAGAAAGATAAACTTGAGTCATTATAGAAAAATAGATGCACCTTGAGAGCAAAATGTTATGTGAAATAAATCCGACACATAAGCTTAAATATGGATTTTTCTTATATGAGAAACCCAAATTATAAATTCGGGGTAAAATAAAAGGTTAGTAGGAAGGAGGGAGATAGAAATTTTTCAAACGGGAGATCAAGAGTTGAGGGGCAGTGAGAAGGTAAGACAGGGTTGGAAAAGGAATTAAAAACCAATTGGTAGGGCCAGCCAGAAAGCTCAGTGGATTAAAGCATCTGCTTAGGCAGATAAAGGGATTGGGGTTTGATCCCTGGGGTGCTATGTTGGCTCTGCTTCTGGGGCTCACTAAGAAGGTGACTGAGACTGGGCATGGTGGCACGCAACTGTAATCCTAGTGCTTGTGAGGCTGAAAACAGAAGGGTGACTGTGAGTCCGATCTATGTAATGAGCCCCTGTCGATGCTGTACTAAATACATTTTGAAAAAACCCGGTTGGTATGTACTATGTATATGTACAAATCCCTGAAAGAAATATAGTCACTGTGTAATGCATACATGTACTAATTAAAAATAGTTTCACTGAAGAAACAGCTGACTAATACAGTCATTTTTCCTAGGAAAAGAAACTCAAAAAAAGGAGCAAAACTAGTTTGAAAACAATAAATGGAGACAATAAAATGACTTCAGTTAAAGAAATTGAAAAGACTTACCACTATAGAATAATAGAAAATTTGAGGAAGGAAAAATTCTTTCCTCTGTTACATTTTTATTAAAAGGTAGTTGTGGATTTTTATATTTTTACTTCATTTCCATCTTCAACTTGCATAAATATTTCCCAAAAAATATCTTAGAATTTTCTTTTTTGACCTAATATATTCGGACATTATTGCTTGTTTGTTTAGGTTTTCTATCAGCATTCTCTATTAAGCACATTCCATGCAGTCTGGCAACACCCTGAACTGCTGTCATCTACCCAACAGAGACGTTCCCTATGTGGGTCAGGAAAACAGTAATATAACACTTGAAAGGTCAAGTGTAGCTAATACTTTTCTCCATCTGTTGATGGATCATTTTCTTCTTTCTTGCTGTCTCTTTATAGGAGCTCTGCTGAAAAACAAGAGTGATTAAATACACTGGCTGTCCAACACAAGAATTTCCTGGTATATCAGAGGCTAATAATTTCTGGGCAAATTCCTGTGCCTGAGTAAAATTTAAAAAAATTACATAGCAGTTCAAGCTGGAAAAAATTCACTAACCTTAAGTCATCCAGCCTCAACTAATACTTTGAAGAATCTGTGTACTTCTGCAATAAATGACTCCAGTTAAAGAAATTCAAAAGACTTGTCTTTATAGAATAATAGAAAATTTGAGAAAAAATCCCACTCATGACTGAATAATATTTTTATACACGGAAGATGGAATTTTCAGAATGCAGCACATTCTAGAGCTCATCATATTATGAATATGATGAAACAAAAATTACTTCACTCTTTATGTAAATAAAAATAAGAAGTAGATTAATGACTGAACCTTATCAAAATTTACATGTTACCATTCAGACTATAGTGATTATTTTTGGGACTTCTTACAGTACTCCATATAGGTATAAGTTTTTGCACACTGAGCTCCTGTGCCATGTATGCTGGCAGATTAAATCATTCTCCTTGCAG
>PVKN010044821.1:0-10034 GCA_004027915.1 Capromys pilorides
ACTAAGACAACTGAAAATTTCATAGATTCACTATGAGGATGCAATTTTTGAAAAGATTCCAAACATGAACACATGAAAAAAATCTATAGAATTTATAAATTACAGAAACAACCAATATGAAGACAGAGTGTCTAATATTAAAAATGAAATAGTGATTTGCAAGGAAGAGCTAAAGGAAGCCAAAAAGAAAATAGAATAATAAGAGAGGATTATTCAGCAAATGATAGATTACACTAATAAGGTCAATCTAAAGCTAGCTGGAGTTAGAGAAAAACTAAAAGATAGCACAGATGGATTCATTAATTTGTCTACTGCAACCAAAGAAGAAAATTTCCCAAATGTGGGAAAAGAGGTTAAAACACAAGTAAGCAATACTTACAAAACACCAAATAATTATTAGGACAAAGGAAGCTCACCAAAATAAATATTTATAAATTACCAAATATCCACCCAAAAAAGCACGGAATTTTAAAAGCAGCCAGAGAAAAGCAAAGAATCACATATAAAGGTAAACCAATTTGAGTCACAGCAGATTTCCCAGCACAAACCCTAGAAGCCAGGAAAGCTTGTACCAAAGCAACTCAAACCCTAAAAGCACATAATTTCCAACCCATATTAACTTCTCTAGCAAGTTATCTTTAAAATGCAGTTCTATGAGGAAAATTCATTGTAATCAATGTGTGCATTTGGAAAAGAGAGCAAGCTCCAATTACAGCCTTATGAGAAACTGGAGAACATAACCTTAAGATACTGGAGAATAAAACAACAAACCAAGATTAAAAAGGGAAATTAAAATGATAAGAGTGGAAATCCATGGAATTGAAATCAAAAATACTAAAAGAAGAAATAAGGTATTTCCATGAAGATCAGCTCAAAAGATAGAGGAGTACTAAATCACCTCTTGAGAAGATACTTAAGAATATTCTTGACAGAGATCACAAATAGACAGAGCTAAAGATATAGAGGAGATTAGTGAGGTCAATGGATGAACAGTAGCGGAAAACATCAGGAAAAGGAGGATTAAATAACTGAGAAAGAAGGCAGTGATAGTAAATAACCAACACATCTCAATACTATCTCTCAATGTCAAATCTCCAAGTAAAAGAGATAGATTGATGGTCTGGAACAAGAACACATAATCCATTACTCTGTATTCAAGAAATGCATCTAATCCAAAAATACACAGATTAAGTTTTTTTTTTTTTAATGGAAGACAACATTTCATGCACCAGGACCCTGAAGAAAAGGCAGGAGTAGCAATTCTAGTATCAGACATGGTAAACTTCAAGCTGTAACTGATTAGAAGAGACAAAGAGAAAGTCACTATGTACCAGTTATGGGAATAATACAACAAAAAGAGACGACAGTGATAAGCATATATGCACTAAATATTGGAGCACTCACCTTCACCAAACAAAAACTACTGAAACTAGAAGTTCCAATAAACATCAGCACAATCATAATAGAGGATTTTAATAACTGCCTTCACAAAGAGATCAATCAACTAAACAAAAACAAATATCAGAACTGAACCACACCTTTGAACATACAGATTTAATACATATATAATATACAGAGTAGTCCACCCTTCTACAATACACTACATACATATTATTTTCAGAAGCACATGGCACTTTTTCTAAAGTAGATCACATGCTAGTGCACAAAAGCTGCTTAAGTAAATAAAAAAGAACTGAAATCATCCCATGTATATTATTGCACCACTGGGCAGTAAAAATAGAAGTCAGTGACAGAAGTTTTGTAAAAGGCAAAATATACCTTCTGGAAAACTAACTTGTTGCTAAACAACCAGTAGGTCACAGAAGAAATCAAAGAAGAAGCATACAAATTTCAACATATTAATGACAATGACTGCACAGCTCAACAAAATCTCTGTGACACTATAAATGCAGTTCTATGAGGAAAATTCATTGTAATCAATGTGTGCATTTGGAAAAGAGAGCAAGCTCCAATTACAGCCTTATGAGAAACTGGAGAACAAAACCTTAAGAAACTGGAGAATAAAACAACAAACCAAGATTAAAAAGGGGAATTAAAATGATAAGAGTGGAAATCATGGAACTGAAACCAAAAGTATTAAAAAAAAAATTGTTGAAAATGTGGTTCTTCAAAAGAGAGAGAAAAGATTCACATCATGCAATTACAAATTAAAATGGTGAATTCACAATGGCCACTGTTAAAGTCCAGAAGACAGTAATTTTAAAATTATCTTAGAAAAGTATCCCAACAAATTAGCACATTTTGAAGAAATAGACAGATTCCTAAACTCAAGCTATCAAAATTAACCCAAGAAGACATAAATGTGTTAAACAACTCAGTAACTAGCTATGAAGTTGATTCAGTCATAAAGAGTCTACCAGCTTAAAAAAGTCCTGGACCTGTTAGATTCACTGCTGAATTCTACCAAACCTGTAAGGATGTTTTGTCACCATTATTCCTCAAGGTCTACAAAGAAATTGAAAAGGATAGAGAGGCAAAGATAGCTTAACATACATAAGACAATAAATGTAATATATATCACTTAAATAGGTGAAAGGTCAAAAACCATACGATCAGCTGGCCAAATAGTTCAGTGGATTACAGCACCTGCAAGCAGGCACAGGGGCCTGGAGTTCGATCCCCGGGCCTGCCATAGCAGCCTCACCCCTGGAGCATGCTGAGACAGCAACTGAGAATGGGCATGGTGGCGCTCACGTGTCTATAATCCCAGCTCTTGGGAGGCGGTAAACAAGCGGATCACTATGAGTCTGATCTAGTAGTGAGACCTTGAACACTCTGCATATCCTTCCCTAAAAATACAGTAAACAAATACAGAATGACCATACCTATGTATGATAAAAGCTATTTATGAAAAGCCAATAGCCAACATCATACTAAATGAAGAAAGACTAAAAGAATTCCCTCTAAAATCAGGAGTAAGAGAAGGATGTTTCTATTACATTTTCTATTAACTAGAATACCTCAAATATTAGCCACAGAATTAGGCCAGAGAAAGAAATAAAATGGGTACATACAGGAAAGGAAGAACTGAAATTGTCATTATTTATAGATAACATGATACTGTACATAGAAGATGCAAAGGACTTCACTAAAATAAAAACTCCTACAATTAATAACTGACTTCAGCAAAGTATCAGGATACAAGATTAACATACAAAAAGTATTTGTGCACATTTTTTTTATACTTTCAACTTTATTTATTTTTTATTATGGCTGGCTCAGCCTGCCCTAGGGGTGGAACTGGAGAAGCATGTGGTGCCAGGCATCGAACCAGAGTCTCTGTGGTTGTCTAAGCTTTCCTAAGCAGGTGCTTTAGACCACTGAACCATCTCACCAGCCCAGTATTTGTGTATTTGTGTACATTGACAATGAATTGTATAAGAAGATAATTATTAAAAAAAAAAAACACTAGCAGTATCATCAAGAAAAACGAAATACCTAAGAATTAACCTAATCACAGAAGTGAAATACCTCCACAGAGTGCTCTTACAAAGTAGACTGAAGAGGACACCTGATGGAAAGATGTCCCCTGCTCCTGGATAGGTAGAACCAATATTGTTACATTGGCCACTCTTCCAAAATTCTTATACAGATTCAATGCTTTCTCAATCAAAATATTTGGAAGATATAATGTTAACTAAAATAAACCAGACACACAAACTTAAATATCATATGGTATCTTATTTAACTGTGGCACAGTACAAAGAAACTACTGAAAGAGGGATAGAAAGGGAAGAGGATGGATTTCTCACAGCAGGGAAGTGGTCCAAGGAAACAAGAGTTGGGGATGAGGAGAGGAAAGGAATGGAATGGAGATGTGCCATGTATAGGCCCCTAGTAACCCCAATTAATGTAAACATTATGCACCATAGCATGAGCTAAAGCAAATAATATAACAGATGTGAGAAAGGAAGTAGAGGATTAAAACAAAAAGAAACACACTGTAATGTGCATGTGGAATCACTACCCAAGATGACTGTAAACTGTACAATCTGCAAATATGTATGAATAAAATAAAGAACTGAACAAGAAGATGAAGCTACAGAAATGATCTGCTCACTCAGAGGTGATATTGCTTACTACATAAAACCCAGAAGGAGTTTGCTTCTCCTCTTTCAACTTTATATAAGTGATATTTGATGATAGCTTTCAATATTCTGGGTGTATATTCTGCTATTGTGATTGAAAATGGAAATTATCTTTTGTAATAATCTTATAGTCTTGGTTTTATCAAGAAGTGCCCCAGATACTAAGTTCTTTATGATTATTTATTTATTTATTGTTATTCTTTTGCCAGAGAGAAGATCTTCAAAATCCAAACTCCACATTATTGAGAGGAAGCCCAAGCATCTAGCCATACTATATCTGGTACCTGGTCTTACTCTGTATGTCAGTTACCCTAAAGCTGTGGATTTATAGTCAGTTAATCCTGAAAGAGTCACAAGGCAGCAAGACTGGAGCAGGGTTTGAGTATTTTAGGACATTTTTCTATGGCTGCACTAGATAACTTTAAAGTATGAGGATTCTAAAAATGTATTTTGACTAAAATGACACGGCTGTATGCTGCAGTGTATTCCCCAGGGATCCCTCCCCCGTCACACGACTCCCTCTGGGAAAGACCAGGGCTCTGTCTAGCAGTGGTGTCAGACCCAACGCACCCACACTCTTTGCTTTGGTAAGAGGACCCTCACTGCAGCCTCCACCCTGCTGATTACCAAGCACAAGAACATGAAAAGGCCTTGGCTTGGAACTGTGTGCATTTCCTTTACACGTTTTCTCTAGACAACATGATGTGGGAAATCTTTTATATCAAGTTCTTATTAAAGCCTGATCTTGAGAGATGACATGCATGAAGCAGAGAGCCTACGGGTCTTCCTGCTGATAGGTTCTGGCCTTAGTATGAATTGCTGAATCGTTATGGTGATCATCTAATATGGCTGAAGCCCTTAAAACAACAGCCCATCATCCCAAGACCACCTCCCCTTTCTTCTCCAATGCAGCCCAAGGTGCAGTTTCCTTTCACCTGTCCCGCCACCTCAGGGAAGGCCCCACTTAGCTCCTCAGATGTATCTAAACATCCTCCTCAAACCCCAGCCCTGCAAAAGGCCATAAAAGCCTCAGCTTCCCTTTGTTCCAATCCAGAGAATTCCTTGAATTTTTTCCGTGTCCTCCAAGAGAATAAAGCCCCTTTCCCTTTTTCCTTCTGCCTGTTTCTCTGCTGTGACACCCACCGTGGAAAACCTATCACCTGCTGTGTTGCAGCTGCACTTTCTATGCCTCCTCTTTTCCTGGTGGCCCAGTGCCTTCCTTCCTCACTTTGCTGCTGTCTCCACTCAGATGCTTTCATGTTGAAACCCCTTGCATGAGGAAACTTTCCCATGTATTCATTAAAAAATTATTTCCTTGTTTTTTTAACTGCATCTCAACAAAATACTATCCACTGTGTAATGACAATAATGTAGTAGGTGTTCAATTACATTCATGGCCTGAATAAGTAACGATAGACTTAAGAATGTGCAGTTCATGCATTTCTGTGTCCACTACAAATTTTACACTGCATGCTTTTAGCACATTTGTCACTGAGTAACCCTTATCCTATAGCAAGGACATGAAGGAAACAGTCATGGACATCTCTGGCTATAGGATTGGAGTGGAGGCAGGCCACCAGCCAGCAGCTCAGGTGGTGATTTCTTTATGCAAACACAAAGACTGAATTTCTCTTTTGAATTTTAGATTTAGTTTCCCTTGGTGCCTAAGTATCTTTGGCAGTCAGATTTTTGCACCTGATGCACTGGTTTGTACAGTGTGCTTTCCTGTTGTCCAGCCCTGTAGTTACCCCTGGATTTACTGCTTTCCATCAGTCATTTACTTTATGCCATATCTCCCATGTGCTGCCTCAGTTCCTTTGTGCAAATATAGGACATAAAGGCAAAAGTAAAATAAATAGAATGTTATAGGACTAGTTCTGTTTGTTTCCTCCCAGGACTCAGCCAGAACAGATAATAAACACATAATCATTTTTACAGCAGATGCAATGCACCCTTACAAATAGAAATGAGAGCACACTTGTCCTTCAGAGGAGCATTTGCAGATGTGAACATGACCCTTATTACTCACAGTGTTTCATGGTCCTGCCATGGCACTTTCCCTGTTGTCTCTCTTCTAAATCCCAGTATCAAAAGAAACTATGAAAAGACCTGATGAAGGTAGCTTCAGAGATCTCACAGATTAATCTCTTTTGAAGTGAGCCCAGAGCCCCAGAAGCATTTCACTTTTACTGAGGGCTAAAAGCAGGCTAAGGAATGCGCATAATCACTTTAGTGAAGGAAAGCTACAATCTCTCTTGACTTCCACCATTTCCCTAACACTAGGTTAGCACAAATGCTAACTGACAGCATTCCAAGCAGGAGAGGAGACAACCATTAACATCCCAAGCAAAGGAGGAGACAACAAACAGTGAGCCAGCAGGAGAAGCTGCAGTCTGCAGCCTTGAACTCCAGCTTGCCAGAATTCTGAGACAATAGTCCCCACTCCCCTGTTTATTGCTCCCTGCTCCCTCAGGACAATAGACTTTTGTCCCACATCTGTATTTCTTTATTCCAACCATCTTTAGGATCCCATTCAGCTTCCACATTCTCCCAAGAGCATCCTGACATGTCTGTGGGCCTGTGCTCTGCATTTCCAAAGCCTTCATGGGAATACACTAAATGTTCATGCTTGTGCTCTTCCTGTAGTCCATCGTGAGCCCAACTTCCATGGCTACTGATTTGCAGGTATGCAGGCCACCTCCACTTCTAGAAGGGAAATGCATGCCCTCTGGTTCGACCTCTCTTCCCTAGAAAGCCCAGAAGAATAACTGTCTAGAACACTGGCTAAATGAGAGCCTAGAAAGCAGAGCCTAGGGAAGTGGTACAACAGCTAAGCTCCTGTGCCTAGCTGGGTGTGGGTGGACAAGCATTTTGTGCACTTAAACCAAAACCTGGTCACAGCTTCTCCTGGTGTTGTTTACTTTAGACCCTCTTACTCTCTGGCTAGTGTGGTAGAACCAGAGTTGGGGATCTGGACCTTGGGCCAGAGAACTCAGATGGATAGGCCCTAGCAAAGTTTTAACCTCTCTGGATCTCCATTTCCAAATCAGAGCTGAAAAGTGATATTTTAAGTTATCCTTTTCATTGCTATTCCAAAATTTCACAACTTCCCCATGAGATCCCCTCAGCAAATCACTAATACCATAATAAATAGCACAAATCTCTAAGAATTAGCAGCCTCTTCTTAGTGCAGATTAAAATATTGATATTGTAAAATAGAAAAGACTTTTTGAACAACACCCTCATGTTCTAACTGAATCTTTTCAATTATAGTGTACAATGTACATTTACCCTTGGAATGATGGGGACTCAAGATAGATGAACCCCAAACTCCAGCAATGTGCTATTTTGAAATGTCTGAGACATTTAGTGGCCTCAAAATTGATTTTGTTTTCTGATGTTTTGTCCGTTCATTCTTCCCACTGACAAATTTTACAAAGCGGAGATATTTCAAAAACATGGAGAATATGTATTTTGTCTTCACTTATGTTTAAGGAAAGACAGATGTCATATTTTAAAATCAATAATGTGATAGATCTTAGGCAATTTTAAAGAAAAAGAAAATATTAGATTCGACCATGATCTTGCTCCATATTCAAAGGTCACATCCTTTGCCAGTCTTTCCTATATTTATTTTCCTAAATTTAACTCTAAAATGCTGTGAGATCTAGAAAATAAATTGGAAGTTTGAAAAATTCTTTCTTAACCTTTTTGAACAATTGATCTTAACATCACAGCAAAAAATAGCATCTGTGTGTAACTATGCTATAGCCTTGCCTACCGCTCTTTGACCGGCATCCGTTTTCCTTGTGGAGTTAGGGACTGTGCCTGCGGCCTTGCCCTAAGAGATTCCTTTACTTTACTGCTGAGCTATAAACCCAGTCTTTAAGTTTTGTTTTGTTTTTGTGGTCCAGCCCTTAAATGTTGAGGCAAGTGTTGCTAAATTGCCAAAGCTGGCCTTGAACTTGCTATCTTCCTACCTTAGCATTCTGAGTAGCCAGATTATTGGCGTGAGCTCCTATGCCCTGCTGGTTTTCATGTTTTGAATTCTGTAATAACTAGACAGTGCTCCTGTATGAACAAGGCACAGAGATGCTGTTAGTAAAATATCCACTTGACCCAACCTTCTTCAGCAGTAAACCACTCTTTCTGTCATGGCACAGTACCACTTTACTTATTAACCCAGCATGCCAGGCACCTGCATTCCATGAAGTAACTGTTTACAAACATCCATCAGTTGCTCATAACTTGTGAAATACTTGTCCTTTGTTCAGTGACACTGTCCACTTGCCTCCCTTCTTTATTGCACATAGGCACATTTAGTTATCGGACAAGAGAGGATTAAGAAGACAGCAAAACATCCCACTGCACTTCTCTTTCCTCAAGCCAGCTTTCCCCAGCATTCAGGCATCGTCATGTGTAACGCACTTCAGAGGAAACTATGCAGGATCTGCCTGAAGTCCTCATGAAGGGTGTCTCTCTCATTGTCCTGGGAATAGAATCTAGCTTGGGGCCAGTCACGTGATGAGGAAGCATTACTCTACACGCAGCCAAAACCAACCCAGCTGTAACTTGTTGTACTTCACTGGCCCTGGCCATCTTCCGCCTGAGAGCCCATTAAGCACCAGACCACCACTATCCCACTGCTTTTCCAATCATGCCATGTGGCTTAAGCCACATATTTCTCTTTAAAAACATGTTCCTCATTTGGTTTCTGTACAGTTCTATCCTGGTAAAATTGACTTGATGAGATTTCAGATGCCTTATTAAAACATGGCATCTGGAATATAAAATACTTTCAACCTATAATCCCATGTATTTGAGGATAAATATTTACTTCCAGGACATTGAAATGATCCTATATATCTGTAATCTGCCTTGAGAAAAATGGACTCTTGCATTCCTGTGACCACCTGACTCAAACTAGTGATGGAGCCAGTGTACATGCCTATTCTTAACACTGTTGTCTTGTTCTTCTTGCTATTGTCTTAAAGTGAAGTCTTGTTTAGCTCTATCCTGCCCATGGTGAAATAATATGAGTGTCGTGATTCATAGCTATTTGTACCGATGCTTCTTATAGTCCAGTGGAGTCACATCCTGATAAAACAATTGTAAATTGGAAACATTGCAGTTGAAAATGCATTTACACATCACAGAATGCTGGTAGAAGAGGTGGTCATGGGGTGTGTCCTTGACCCCAGCTCCTCCCTTCTTGCTCTGCCTCATGGCTGCCATGATGTTGGCAGCTTTCCTCTGCCAGGCCCTTCTTCTGCGCCATTTCTGCCTGGAGCTGTCCAGCCAGGGACCCATAACACTGAAACTCCAGACAAAATAAGTCTCTCAATCTCCAAATCATGGATGTTGGGCATGTTGTCCCAGAGGTGGAAAGAATATGATTTCCAGTGCTATTGTACCCTAATAACCCATTGCAAACTGAAATGTTGTAGGTGGAAATTCATTAATACACCTAACTTGCCATGCATCATAGCTTAGATGTGCCTAATTTAAATGTACCAGAAGGGCTTATATTTATTATTTCACAGTTAGACAAGATTATTAACATGAGCCCTTATAATAAAATATAGGATATCCCATGTAATTTATCAAAGATGCTGGAATACAAAATCATGAAAGAAAATATTGTATCCAAAAACTCTGACAACAGAGCATCCTATGCAGTAGTGGTTGCATCTCCTTATAGTCACAAGGGGACAAAACTGTGTAGATCCTTAGCCAACATCACAAAACAATATTGTACAACACATGACACCAGCCTGGGGAAAGAGAAAATCCATTCTTATGAATATGTGTTTTATTCTTATGAATAAGTTTTGTACCAAATTAAAGTAAAAAGATCATAAGTCCAGTCCTGTCATTTATTTTCATTTTTTTCTAGGTATTAGCCTGGAACTTTAGTTTGCAAGG
>PVKN010044822.1:0-10046 GCA_004027915.1 Capromys pilorides
CTGTATCATATGAAATTTGTAACCACTTGATTTTACAGAAAGTTTACTTTGTGTTAGAGGCTGAAGAAGAAACACAGGTTACCATGTTTAGCCAGTAGATTTCTTTTAATCCTTCCAGAAGTTGATGATAGAGAGGGAGCAAGAGTAAGGCAGCAGCGTAGTGGGATCCAACATCAGAAAAGCTGGCGCCATCATTAGCTTTGCTGGGAAAAAGCTGTCTTCGCACTCGGCATGAAGCCTGGCCAGTTAGACCAGCAGTGAGGTTCTTTTATCTTCTGCTCAGAAAATAATAATTCTTTTTCTTCCTCCATGTATTCCCAAGCTTATGCTACTTAGGAAACAGTGGGCATGTCATGTGAAAAAATTGCAGTGTTGCAGTGCTATGTCAGTCCCTACATATAATCAAGGAGAAGTACGTCATCCCCGTTCTGTACAAATGCAGACTCGAAATATAGATGGACGACATCGATCGCCCCATCCCTTACTTCCAGAGGGGCTGAGCAGGGATCACTGCATAGGTCTTGGTCCTCTCATGAACCAGTGCCAGGTGCAGCAGAGGCACAGCTTGATGGCCTCCCTTGTGTCCTCCAGTATCTTCTGGACACTGGATACACAGTCATGGTCTCCTCTGTTAGGAATAAGGCACGAGATGCTTCCTTGTGTGATTACACCTTTGCTCTTCCATGCTGAGTTCGACGTGTACACAGTATAGTCCTTCTTTGGGTGGGGCACCAGAGACCACTCTGTGCCTCCTCCGCAGCCACTGTGCTATAGTTACCAGGTATGCAGCCGGTGCAGTCTCATGCTGAAGAATCAGCCACGATTTCCTTTCCAGTGCCACATGGATTTGGGCTCACTAGTTCATGGCTACCATCTCAAAATACCCTTCCAAGGTGAGTTTTGTGGACCCACTCTCTTCTGCAGCGGACCGGCACATCAGGCACATCAGACTCTTCATCATCCTTAGGCAGGCAGCTTCCCACTGCTGAATGTCACACAGTCAGTTCTTCTAGGGGTGCTGTCCTACTGCTCTTCTGGTGTGAAGCTAGTGTGACACCATCAGGAGCATCTTCACTGATCCAGTGCTCTGTGTCGTTGAGGATATCAACATTTAAAACATCACATCGAGATAATCCTTATGTAAACATGTACAGCAACTTCTGGTTCCTGATTCCGTTCAGATTCTGGTGATGTTTTGTTGGTTTGATTTTTATATTCCTTTGTGTATTGTATTAAAACATTAATCTTTTTGTTTTTGTTCTGTTTTCACTTTAGGGGACACTTAACAAATCCACTAGTTCAAGAAGCTTAAAATCTCTTGACCCTGAAAACAGTGAAACTGAGTTAGAAAGGATTTTGCGTCGCAGAAAGGTGACAGCAGAAGCAGATAGCAGTAGTAAGCTGGTTTGCATTCTCCGCAGTCCTCTGTATCTGAATCCCCTTTCTGTAGTCCCTTTCTAACATAGTAGCATCTTTTAAAAGCTGTTATTAACATACTTATTTTTAATGTGAGTGAGAAGTATTGTGTGGGCAAAGAGTATTTCTGGATACCTTCTAAGAACTCTAGCCAGGGAGGTATCTTGGCCACTTAAGCACTTGCCTGGCAAGCCCAAGGTCCTGAGCTCAAACCCCAGTACCAAAAAAAAACAAAAAAAAAAAAAAAAAAAAAAAAAAACAAAAAAAAACCTCCAATGTATTTTTATTTATAGGTTTGTGTATTTATTTGTAGACAGTTGGCATATATAGATCTGATTTGGTTAATGTGAGGTTTCCTAGTGTGAAGATATTCAGGATGGGTTTGGGCAAGAAAGTAGCATCAGGCATGGGCTCCAGAACCAGACTGCCTGCTTTTGCATCCCTGTTTGGTCCTGTTCTCAGTCCCTTTCCTTAGGCAAATTGGCCCAACTTTTCTATGCCTCCATATCTGCATCTGTAAAGTGAGGATACTAAAAACACCACCTTGTGGGTTACTTTCCAGAATAAGCCAGTCAGCATGTGAGAAGTGGCTACTGCTGGGCCTGGCATGGAGAAAGCACATAGGAATTAGGAGCTTTTGTAATAATCACACCTCCAGTACAAATGCAAAAAAAAAAAAAAAAGATCATCTTTGTTGTTTATATCCATAAAAATGCCATGGCAACAAGCTCATGGTTTATATTTGAGTCAGGCTAGCCATGTATTAGGCCTTAAAAATCTGTTACAGAACTGACTGCATGTGTCTTCAGTTTTCATCTGTTTGGTCCTAGCAATAAGTAGAAGCTCTTACAGGGTTTTCTCCTTATGAGCAGGAATGACACTGACTTTGAAAAAAATAAATTTTGAGCAGCCAGAGCTAATGTGCTGAATCTTTTACACTCAACTAGTTTGATTTCAAGTAGTCCATCATAGCTATTTAAATCTGTAAAATACTGAGTCTTATCAACCAAATTTAATTTTACTATGATATTAAAGATGGGGTCTTGCTGGGGAGACAGCTCAGTGGAATAAGTGCTTATCTGGCAAATATAAGGTCCTGAGTTCAATCTCTGGTGCTGCAAAAAAAAAATAAAAAAAAAAAGGGGGGCCAGCAAGATAGCTCAGTGGTCTACAGCACCTGCTTAGGCAACCTCAGGCAACCTCGATCTCTGGCACCACATGCTGCATCAGCCCCACCCCCAGTGCAGGCTGAGCCGGCCATAGATAGATAGATAGATAGATAGATAGATAGATAGATAGATAGAGTTTTAAAAATGGGGTCTTGGTCATGTTAAACTCTTTTTTACACAAGGATATATTCAAATAATTGAATAAATTGGTCCTTTGGATTAAAATGAGCCAAATCCAATCAAACTTTTATTACAGAAATATGAAACTCTTGTTTTTTACTTAGGAAAAGAACCTGTTCAGGTTTTAGTTTAGTCTGTTAAATCCTCAAGGATTGTTTTTCCTATGGGAAAATCAAAAGGGCAGCATAAAGTAGTTTTTACACGATTGCTTTACACAATCAGGCATTTACGTGGCTTCCATGTGAACCATCTTTCATTTTGTGACTTGATCCATGCCTGAGTTAGCCTTTTTTATCATTCCATCCTTAAAATATTCCTCCAACTGTTGCCTTCTTTAAAATTAAAAATACCTTCTACTTGTTTATTTGGTACAGGGTCTCACTGTGCAGCTCTGACTCATAGTGATCCTCCTGTCTCAGCCTCCCCAGCGCTGGATTTACAGGTGTGCACCACTATGCCCAGTCTTGGTGGCTGGCGTGGCATGGGACCGGCATGGCATGTGCTATGGGGAATCAAACCTGGGTCTTTGGGCTTGCCAGGCAGGCTCTTAGACCACTAGGCTATCTCCCTGGCGCAGGCACTGCCATTTGTTAGGACTCCTTAGATGACTGATTTTTTAGGGCAGAGTCATTTACGTTCTTGTGTTTTGCCATGAGCCATATTCCTCCAGGAATATTCTGATTCATTCATGAATATGACCAGACATGTGCTCACTGTTTCAGAATTAACTTTTGGTAGAAAAAAGAATGAGGAAATATTTTACTCTTAGTGTAAAAATCGCATACTGTAGTTTAAAGAGTGGAGAAAGTTGAACGCGTTGTAGAGGCACAGTGAGAATCTCTCGTTTTCACTATTGCATTCCACCAGTATACCATTTGAGGGAAGTGAGGGTAAAAGAGGTAAATTCAGTAGAGCCACTGGTCCCCGAGGGAGCAGCTTGTGATCCAGTGGAGATTGTGAGCTTCTAAATCACCAAGGCAAAACAACAGCAAAATGAAAGCAGCTAACAACCTTTTATCATCTTAAACTCATGAAATCCTTTTTTGGTAAACATCTTAGCATCATACCGGAAGAGGTATTTACCATGTGAATCTTTCTCTAAAGAAAGGTCACATGATGACAAAGTACAGAGCAGCTAAAACCTGGCAGCTGCAAGGCAGGAGCCAAGTGACAGAGAGGAGGCCTTGTGGTTCTGCCACGGTTGTACGTGGGTCTCTGAGATCGTTTGCTTCTGTACATGAAGTAGCGGGAGAGACGCAAGCTGAGAAAGAAAGATGCCATCATAAAGCAGCAGCCTGAGTTTTGCAGAACTTGGGGCCCCGTTTAGTGGGTGTCTCCTCAGGGATGCCAGTGATGCTCCACTTGTGGCCTTTCTCCTGGACTTTATCGATGATGTTCCCTTGCGTTGCCTGGAGTAGTGGCCCACCACAAGGCCATCTCACAGTGCAGCAAATGCCTCTTAGAAAACATCATGGGCTTCAGCAGGATGCAGCAATAATCTCAAGCTTTGTGTATTTTTCTTAATTTCTTTTTATGGGTAAGAAAAATAAGAGAGCTCTGGCTCAGTCTCTACTCTTCTCCCTTCTTAGTTGGCTTCAGTTGGTTGAATGAGCAGCAGGTGTCTGTGTATTCAGAGGCAAATCCTGCCTGCCCACAAGGACGACTGTTCAAAGCTGTCTAGTGCTGTAGTCAACAGCTGCCCAAGGGCGAGTAGAGCTGATCAGGAGTGAATCTTGAATTCAGTTTCACACTTAGTTTTCAGGCACTTTCTGTCTTGTTTTTCTGCTCTGTCTTCGTTCTCACATCTCAGAGCAGCATCAGGCTTCCCATTTAAAGCAGCTTGGAGGAAAAGCCCTTTTCAACTACACATTCAATATCGGGACCACTTGTCTGTCGATATGATTTAGAGGAAATAAGAGGTCAGAGACCAGTGCTTTGTGGGCTGGGGCTCTTACCAGACCTGAAAAGTTCCGTGTGTTTTCTACATGAAGTCAGCGAAAGAGATATTCCACAACTTGACTGAGGAATTTTCTAGTCTCTCTTAGTTGGTTTTCCAAATCAGACCCATATTTCTATAGTTGATGTACTGTACTGTTGTAGTCCATCAGAAACATTCATAGCCAAGTGTAGGAATAAAATTTCAGAGCTGAATATTATTGATCATGGATTAGCACGTGTTCTGATTATGGCCCCTGGAAGTTTTCATCTCGGTAGATGAGCTGACATTTCTTAAGGATAAAGAGCTTTGTCCCAAGTTTTGTTTTTTACTTAGTATCCCATCAGAGTTATCCTCTAACTTCAGTTTTTAAAAATTATCATTAAATTTGCCTCTTTGTAACTTCATAGATCTCCATTTTTTTTTTTTTTTTTTTTTTTTTAGGGAAGGGTTTACAGGGTTTTTGGTCAGAGTTTCATTACTAGATCAGACTCATGATCCACCTGTTTACAGCCTCCCAAGACCTGGGATTACAGGCACATGTCACCATGCCTAGTCTCTGCCCACGGCCAGTCCAGGATACAAACTCCCCAGCCCCTGTGCCTGCACCTGCACCTGCTTACAGGCACTTTAATCCACTGAGCTATTTGGCCAGCCTTTAAATCTCCATCTTGAAAGCATTCAGATTGCAGTTTTAGGGAAGATACAGTAGAATCTTGCTTAGAGAAGAGCTACCTACTACAAATTCTACCTAAAGATTAAAAAAAAAAGTCACCAAGAGGCAAAGGTTCAATGCCCAGAATTTTTAGATTGCTATGCCAATTATTTCAATAACAAGCTCTGTTATAGTTTTTAAATGCTGCCCCAAAGAACAGCAAAGTCCAAAAGGTAAACAGCCAAACTCTTTGTCGCTTAATTTGCTGTAATCCTGTGTCTGTATTGTAAGAGGCAATAAATCCACTTACTTCTCATTCACATTAAAATGAAAATGTTCATACAAGCTGTTTAATGCTCAAGAGCGTGTCCTAAGCTTTTTTAAAAGAGCCTTTTGACATTGTTTCATTTTCTGTGTAAAATGCAGAACTGATTTTTGGGAAGAATTAACTCTTGAGAGCTGAAATGGCTCAAGCAGGCTGTCAGAAGGCCATCCTCTGGGAAAAGATAAGCATTCTTGCTACTCTCACGCTGCTGGAATCTGGTCAGTGAGGGAGCCATGGTCTGGGACTTAGGAGTTCTTCAAGGTGTGTGCATAATTTCTCAGCATGGTCTTAGTACATTGAAAAGTAGTAGAGCCCCCAAAGCAGAGCAGATTTCTAGTAGAAACATTTTTTCCAGCATGCTCTTGAAATTTTTAGCAAATTTAGCCTTTCTGCTTCTTGAGGGATTTTCACCTAATCTGTTTTTCAGTGCCATATTGATAAGCATCACGCAGAATCATTAAACTTGAGGTATGTGTTTGGTTTCAAGGTTCAACTGGGATATTAGCCACTTCAGAGTCCAAATCCATGCCAGTGTTGGGTTCTGTATCCAGTGTATCAAAAACAGCCTTGAACAAGAGCACTCTGGAGGCAGAATTCAACAGCCAGTCCCCCCTCACACCTGAGCCAGGTGAAGGGTGCCGTAAATTGGAAGGATGCCCAAGTTCCAAGGTTACGTTTCAGTAAGTAACAACACTCTTTATTAAGTACTGTGTAGAAGAATCTGCAATGCTTAATACGTATTTTTTTGGTTTGTTTCTCATGAGAGAGATTGTGACTTGGCTAGACAATTTTCTTCTTTCCTTTGATGAGCCAACTTGTGCTTCTAGATTCCCATCTTAGAAGTTCTATTGTGATCTACAACAAATACCGTGCCTAAGAAGAACTCCTTCCCCTAAGTAGCTTGACAGTCACATTCTTATTCTACAGAAAGAAATGATCTCACATCAGGAGATAGTTTTTCAAAGTTAAATGCTTAGATCATCTCTCTTAAAGGTTCCTGGACAACTGAAGAAGGTACTAGATCTTTCAGGACCACTCTTGAGGATACTTTGGTACAACCTTATCTTCTGGTCCTCAGAGAGAGAGACAGTGCCTTCATGTTGTTCTGTCTTGAGAAAGAAATGCACTATGTAGAAAAATCTATATTGAGTGGCTTCAGAATACCACTTTGTCTCAGAGAGTTCTGGAGAATCATTTTGTTTTATAACAATGGCAAGCTCTTTTTGAAATTAGTCTACAGCTTTGCTTTAGTTCTCTTGCCAGGATGTCAGCTAGTTTGTCAGTTAAAGAAAAGGAAGAGGTGAGACAAATCAGATCAGTTGAATATTATAATCACAGTTAATTAAACCTCTGATTTCCTGTTCTGTCAAGAAAGAAAGCCTGTTTTGTAGTTTATCTGTCTTAGCTTAAAAGGTGAAACCTGGACAAATGAAGTTGAAATTCAGTTTGAATCTATTTTTGCTAACTGGTATTTTTTTCCTCTCCTGCATTTCCCTCGTTGGTGCTATTAACTTTCTTCCCCTCCACTCTCTCTTTTGGAATGAATGGCCTTCTTTGCTGACTTACACTTTTATCTAATTTCATTGTGTTTAAAAGCACATTTTCCCCTAGAGTCATGTGTTTCCTTTCTTTTGACTTGAGTCGTTTGCACAGTTCTTACAGAAAGATGATCTATATTCATTCTTCATCTTTCCTATTAAGTTTGTTTAACACCTAATTTGACATCAACAGTCTGGCTACATTTGAACCAATATCTAGACACAAAAGCAATTTGGCTGAGACAAGTTAGTTTCTGAGAAATGCTTCAGTGTGTGTGTATAGATTTTTTTTTTTTCTTTACCATTTTACACAGATAATCTTAATCAGAAAATACTGCAACTCCTTCCTCCTTTTGTCTGCCTTTTATTCTCCAAAAGTAAGTGGAAATTACATTTCCAAGAAAGGAAATGAAATAATTGTAGGCCCAAGGTCTGCAAAATGTGTGTTCAATTGACAGTGAAAAGGATCCATGTGTTGACAGACACAGTTGTTAGATGCCATAAAGGCCGATGTGAAGCTCCATTTATTTCTCATCTTACTTGTTCAATGACTGCTTAAGAGACACGTTTCAATTTAATTTATCTACTTAAAGCACTAATACAAATACTGTGTGCTGCTGTATTAACTTTTAAACCCTGTAACCTAATGCTTGATTATTCAGTTCTTGACATTCTCCAGCTGAACTATCCCAGTGCTGTATATTTGCATAGACGGTTGTTTTTCTAATCAGAGCACCTTTCTGAAATATGTTTCGTAAGTACAGCTACACCAAACGAATCCAGAGAATTTTGTGTATGTACAGGGAAATTATTCACTTTTCAGACATGCACGCTTCCTTCCTTTATGTTTGAACCTAGCCTTTTAACAACCATAAGAAGCTAATGTTACCTGCAAACTTTCAAAGTAGAAATTGATGTTGTTCATTGGGATCCTTGAAAACTGATCCAGATGCTAGGAATGAGAAAGGTTATTTCCAGGTCTGTTTCTACCTGACTTTGACGGATAGGTTTTCTCTCTTATGCTAACCACTGAAGAGGAGGCAACCTCAGCGTCCTACCTCACGGGTTTGAACTGGCTAAGCACTTGGGAGTTGAGTCAGCGGTGCAAACACTGAAATGTTTCCTCTGCTTTTTAAAAGCATCTTTGCATGCAGGTAGTCGCACTTTAACCTTGATCTTTGATCACAGCACCATGGCATTTCAGATGAATGGCGCTGTCGGGTCTTCACCAGAGTCAAGATCAAGACCCAATGCCAATCTCAGTGGCCTGACACACACGTGATTTTCCAGCATGCCGACGCCCACACCTTCACCTTCTCTGCAGCCCTGACACCTCTCTCCTTCCACTTAGGCCTCCTTGGCCAGGTTCCAGTCCTTGGCTTGGTCTGGACCCTTGGCTTGTACTGTCTTCCCCACCTACTACACTCTTGCCCTGGGGACGGAATGGCCTTCCCTTCCCTTCCACCAGTCTTTTGCTCAACTGTCATCTTCTCAGTGTGGTGTCCCTGACTACCATATTTAACATTGTAACTCATCACCCCATAAACTCTGATTCTTCCCACCCTATCCGTGCCACCCCAGTTTGCCCATAGCAGTTGTCACCTTGCAACAGACTATACCCTGGATTTATTGTTTATTTCTTCTTTCCCTCCCTGTACTAGACTGGAAGCTCCATGAGGGCAGAGCTGTTGTTGTTTTGTTACTAGGGTATCTCAGACACCTCGAGCATTTCCTGCAGGATGGTGGGAGCTCAGGAAAAGAAGGAGTACATTTTTAAATGTTAATTAAAAAACACAATATCAATCAGTTAATCAGAATTCTCTCATTATTTATTAGTCACACGTGCGTACCACCTAGATAATATATGACAGGTTTTGGTTGGTTGGGTGGTTGGTTGGTTAGATTATTTGCTTATTAAAATGTTACCCCAGGGGCCAGGGAGAAAGCTCCATGGCACAGGTGCCTGCCTGGCAAGTGCATGGTCGTGAGTTTGAACCCTGGTCCCACCAAAAAAAGAAAAAAAAAATGTTACCCCATAAGTCACATACATTCACTTAGTCATATGTATCTTCTGACATTTTTTTTTTTTGTGCTTTAGGGAAGGGTCTATAGGGTATTAGGGTGTTCAGGGTCTCACTTCTAGATCGGACTTAAAGTGATCCGCCTGTTTACAGCCTCCCAAGAGCTGGGATTACAGGTGCGCACCACCCCACCCAGTCTCAGTTGCTGTCTCAGCGCACCTCAGGGGCAGGGTCCGTACTGCAGGCCCAGAGATCGAACCCCGGGTCCCTGCGCCTGCTTGCAGCCACTTTAAATCACTGAGCTATTTGGCTGGCCCTATAAGGATTAATGAAAATTAATACTTTTGCCACCAGCATAAGCAAAGCAAGGGTTTTTTGTGGTACCAGGCATTGAACTCAGGACCTTGCACTTGCCAGGCAAGCACTTATACCACTGAGCTATATTGCTGGCCCAAAGCAAGGGTTTTTTGTTTTTTGTTTTTAGAAAAAAGGAGAGAATAAGAGTTTAGGGAGCGCTACCACATTTTAGTAATAGCTTTAAAATATTTCTGTCATATTGATTCTAATAAGCATATACTATCTGGTCATAATAAATCTCATGTTGAATTTGAACTTCATTAGTATTGATTGGCTATTATTCAGGTAGGAATTATGCTATGCTCTCCCTTTATGCTCTGAAGGGGAAATAAATGGGTCCAGCAAATGGAATAATATAACCTGATTATTGTTCCCTTACCCTTTCCTGTTGGTCTGGATTAATTTGTTAATGTTGAGTGTGGTGAGACAACTTTATTTAGAGCTGGAGA
>PVKN010044823.1:0-10033 GCA_004027915.1 Capromys pilorides
AAAAAAAAAAAAAAAAAAAAAAAAAAAAAAAAAAAAAAAAAAAAAAAAAAAAAAACCTCCCTCATGAAACTTACGTTCCAGTGGAGAGACAGATGGCAGAAAAGAACAGCAATTACAAAGCAGCTGTGGGGGTGCAAGCCCATAATCCCTTGTGCTCTGACAGCTGAGGCAGGGTGGAAAACTCATGACCAGAAGAGCAATTAAACCTTGTCTTAGAAAAAATGTTTAAAAGGCTGGGGATGTAGCTCAGTGGTAGAGCAGTTGCATAGTGTATGTGAGATTCTAGATGTAATCCCTAGTAGCAAAAAGTTACACACACACATAATGCATCAAGTATACACTCATCAAAATCCAAGCTAGAAATGAAAATGATGAGAACTCATAATGCAGAGATTTTAAAAGTTGGCTTAGCAAAATGTACTGATGGGCTGGATATAGGATGTAGGAAAATTAAAAAGAGGAGTCAAGAAAAACTATTTGGGTCTGAGAAAAAGGAAAATAGAATTTACCATTCACTAACAGGAAATGTTGGACAGCATGTGTTGTGGAGAACTAAAACATATGATAATTTTGAGGTGCATTTTATGTCACAGGAGGCAGGGATGTCATGTAGACCACTGAATACAGGAACTTGGTCTTGGAAAGAGGGGGCTCCTCTGCACTGAGTGCACAGCTGAAAGCTATCAACATGGTAGAGCTTGATTTGAGATAGAGGGAGAAGAAGAAAAGAAGGTACCAGTGAGCTTGCACAGAGGAACAGCTTCTGGAGAAAAAAAAAAAAAACCAGGTTGTTGTGCAGAAAGGTGGGGTAGAGGGGCAAAAGAGAGTGGACTACTGGTTTGACTAAGGATTATTTGCAATCTTGACAAAGCAGTCTGGTATACCGGCCTCCAACGGTGTCTCATCATTCTCTGCCTCTGTATTGACTCAGTTCCATGTTAGCATTTTATACCTGTTGACATTATGTGTATGTGCACATTATGTGTATGGTATTTGTCTGTCTTCTCTCAAGTAAATAAAAAGGTACCTTGAGAATAGGCACTCCATCTTTCTTGTTCCCAACTAAATCTCCTACAACATGCCCAGCAAACAATGTTAATAAATGCTTGTTGAAAGAGCAAATATTCCATTATAGTGCTGTACTATTTTTTTTTCCTGATTGTTTTCTAAATAGACATAAGTATTTGCAGGAAAAATGAGATTTCACTTTCAGGTGTTCTGAAGTAATAAAATCAGCTTTCAGTGGTAAAAACAATTGTTCTGGGCCCTTGAGATGAAAAATGAAATGGGAATTCAGGAGGATAGTTTTTAGCATGAGATGTGTCTCTCACAGTAAGAATAATTACTTATGTACATCCAGGGGATGGCATGGTATTACTCATGTTTCCTCTTTCTCCAGATGCACAGAGGTCTATTGTTCGCAACTTCTAAAGCTATTCCCTGGTGATAAGCCAGACATCAGCACTTCTGAGGGAAGAACTGAACAGAATTTGTGTTGGACTTAAGAACAGTCCCCCAAGAGCTTCTCTTTCTCATTTAGGATGTCACTAATGCCTGCCCCAAAGAACAAGAATTAGTTGAGGAAATTTTCTTGCTCATATTGCAGATCCCTGTCTTGCCAGCACCCTATACTAGATAGAATGTCTATTCACCTTCCCCATCTGATGAGTAATTATAAGTCACAGGCTCAACTACTGCCTTCCTGGAGAGTAGAAAGGGACATTTAAGAGCCAAACACCTTGAAGTTGCCTGGCAACATCTGCAAAACTCAGCTAGGCTAATCAGATGCCTTCCAGGAAGAATGTGACTTTAAATTTCCCAGAAAGCTGGACAACTGGAATGTATTACAGACTGGGATTAAAGGGATCAGCAGTAGGGGCTGGATGAGCAAGTTGTGGAGACAGATGATGACATTCTAGACAAGAGACCACAGCTAGAAACTCTAAAATCTGTGTGTCTTTTTAAATTCTTGTTGGTCATGGTTGGTTTTGGTCTTATTTTGTCTTTGATTTTGTACTTCCTAAATAAAATGATATTTGTCTGTCTTCTCACAAGTAAATAAAAAGGTACCTCGAGAATAGGCACTCCATCTTTCTAAAAGCTGTTTAACTTTCATCTAGATATATAAAATCTCTCCCTATCATCCCAGCAGAAGCTCTCTACTTTATGTTCCTACTAAGCCTTCTACCAAAAATCAAACGGAAGACAAGTGCCACTAAGTTGTTTCCCCATTCCTTCTGTAGGTATCTGAGAGTTAACACCTTCTGATCCTGGTGCGTGTGGAAATCCTTCTGTTCATTCAGAAAATAACTGTCCAGTAAAACCTTGGATTTTGAATAACTTATTCTATGAGTGTTCTGCTAGATGCACAAACATTTGTAATAAATTTTAACTTGATAAACAAGAGATGTCTTGCAACATGAGTATATTATGTGATTCCAAACACATGATCACAAGTCACCCAATGATTCCTGTTCCTCTCGAGGACTGTGGGTTATCTTCTCCCAATAGCAACAGGTTACAGAGGAGATCTCATCTGCAGAGGAGGAGATAAAGGCAGAGGACTCACTCTCTGTTCAAATGAAGTCAGGGAAATGTATACAATATGGGAAACAGTGTAAAATTTATGAAAAGCACCACCTGAGTAAGGTTTTGGTGGTGGGAGTGATGAATCTATTTAAGTATAATATATGTCACATTTCTGCAAAATCCTTAAAAGGAGGCAGAAGCAAGTGTCATTGGAATGGTTCCTTTCTAAAGCTGAACAAAAAGAAAAAGATTCTATTGAACCAAGAGATAAAAGTGATTTTGTTATTGATAGTGAAAGTCATTCTGCACAATAGCTTTCTTCTCTCTTGTCTCCCTGACACCAGTCATGAAGGTAAGTATAGGCTAATTTGATTTATTTCTTTTATAGTTTGTATTTTCTTTAATATATTATGTCAAAGTATTGTATTCATTGTTGTATGAACATCTTTTTGATTTTATGAACTGGATCATCTGAATTTTCATTATTTCTTATGGGGAAATTTTCTTTTATATATAAGTCCTTTGGATTATAAGCATGTTTCAGAAATAAATTATGCTTGCGAACCAAAATTCTACTATATTCTGCAGCCATCCTTGCATATCCTACCAGTCTCTATGACAAAGCCAGTATCAAAAAATAAAAAGAGAAAATCACCAGAGACACAGAAAGAGAAAGACAGAGGATTGACTGAATAGGTCATTTTGCTAAGTTTGGGAGCTCTTCACAAAACATCTTGCATGCCCGTCTGCACATACTGTCAGAGGCTTTAGGCTGCACTTCAGTGGAGATGGAAACTTCAGTGGAAATCTTCAGTATAGCCTGCACTCATCTCCAGGTCTGGGCAGCCCTGCATGAACACTCTGGGTGCCGACACAGCACCACAGTAGGCTGCAATCAGCACAGACATCCACAGATGCTTCAGGGGGAAGCATTCAGTGGGACCCAGAGGAGTGGAGAGGTGGCCTAGCCACTGATGCCTACATTCATTGTGCTTAACTAATCCTTTGAGCATGTCTAATTTCAAGGGGGTCCACAGTGTCTGATCTGCCAAATAGTCCACAGTTAGAAGCAGACCAAATATTTCTAAAGGATCACCACCAACCTAAGCTTGTAAATCACCCTTGGAGCCCTGGGCCTCTGGTCTGCTCTCATCAATGGTGAAGATGCATCTTGTCTCCATTTCACCTCCTAGATGGCCCTGGAGTGATTGTGGCTTCTTTCTTTCTTTCTTTCTTTCTTTCTTTCTTTCTTTCTTTCTTTTTTTCTTTCTTTCTTTCTTTGGTACAGGGTCTTGCTATGCAGTTCAGACTCATAGAGATCCTACTGTCTTAGCACTGGGATTACAGGCATATGCTACCACAACTGGTTTTGGTAGCCATCAGTGTGCACGCGGGGTTCCAGGATGGTATGACACGCAATACCAGGGATAGAACCTGGGTCCTTGCATTTGCCAGGCAGACACTTAGATCATGAAGCTATTTCCCTATCCTCCACTCTGCTTCTTGGATAGACTTCCTGTTCTTCTGGAAGCTGCTAGTGTAGAATAGATGCTCACCTGCCTGGACAATGCTGGTGTCACTGCATCACTCCTGGACCACAGCCCAACATCCTATTCCTGATGTCAGAAGCACCCTTTCCAGGTCCCTTGAAAGCCAGGCATGGGTCCCTGTCCCTCTCAGCACCTGTAGCTCCATCATTGGTGGCATTAGAATAGTAGCTGAAAGCAACTGGTGTGTCAGAAGCTGAGCTGAGAAAGCACACTCTTAGTATACTCAGCTACACGTGAAAGCATGAAGCCCTTCCTAATTGTGAAGGTTATAAGAAAATTATTTACAAATACAAATATATATCAATGCATGCTCCC
Source organism: Capromys pilorides (assembly GCA_004027915.1). Lineage (NCBI taxonomy): Eukaryota > Metazoa > Chordata > Mammalia > Rodentia > Capromyidae > Capromys > Capromys pilorides. The sequence continues at coordinate 4,395 of PVKN010044823.1, forward strand.
ATGTATAACAAAAGCTTCTGAAACCAAGGTTTTGTAGGAAATGCATATGATTAATTTAATGATACGCAAACATTCTGTTGAAGGAAGACCACACATTTATGCAATTGTCTGTCATGTGTGGGTACTGTTTTGACACAGAACAACATGTTATGTTCTTCTCACCTTGTGGACCTACAGCACCATAGCTAGTCTCCATGTCAACTTGGCTGGGTTACTCACCCACTTGTGTGATCATCCTCTACTCAGAGTATTGATATGAGAGCAGTCTGTAGATATGGATAATGCCTAAAATCAGTTTGAGGTCTGGGGTCATATTCAATGTAGATGGGCCAAATCAAATTATCAGTGTAACACCATAGCCCCAGTGTCTCCTTGGGCTTCTGCCTGCTGCCTTGCCCTGAGTATGTTGAGCCTACAGTCATGCGAGCAGCTTCCTATGCCAGTTTGCACATACATGCATGCAGGCACACACACACACGCACACATCATGACATAATATCCAGTTAAAAGGCTAAATTCCAGGTTTAATATGATAAAAATTTATTTTGCTTTCCTTACTTATGGCCTGCAAGAATTTCCATTCACTAAACATGTCTTCCTCCCAGGTGATCGCAGTGGACAGACAGGTATCAAGGTGACTGCATGTAAACCCTGAGATGAAGGTCCATAGTAAAGTGTTGCACGAAAGCATTTTCAAGGAAAAATCAGGACAGAAGTAAAGTGCTGGAGAAGAAGAGGAAGAAGAGTAAGCCTCAGAGCGTGAAATGTCAGTGAAGGCTCAGTTCTCTGTCACTGACAGAGGCTTGGTCCTGGGGTCTCTCAGAGCTGTCTCCATCTGGACCAGGAGGTTGATATAGCTTCCCAGCACCCCGGCTATCTGAACACTACAGACTATGTCTCAAAGTCTTAGGATGATACCCTGGCAGAGGTCCAGGTAAAAGTCTAGGAGTGATCGTGCATGAAAACAGGCATGGCCTAGAGGTGCTGCTGGGAAAGAGGAGCCAACCTCGTTTTTCAAGGGATGAAGTAGAACTTATGCCTATTTATTCTTCCTTTGTGAGGGCAGAGAGCCTTATCCTTTCTGTCTTTCCAAGCCTCACACAATGTTCTTTTATTGCATGAAACTCACAATTCATAGAACAGAGCAAAATGAGATATGCCTACAACAGGAACATGTGGACTCCACCGAGAACTGAGACCTGTCCCAGGTGCATGGCTGTCCAGCTAGCCACAGACAACATCAGGTGTGGAGAGTGGATCTTACTTAGAAGACTCCTTGGCCTGGCTCAGCCATACAATCAGCATGGCACTGTCTCAAGGTGCTCTATGGACTGCCTTCCCCAGCAGGTTCCTTTCTTTGGAAAGCTGAACTCAGCCTGTTCTGGAAGACAGGTTATAATACACTAAAGTACTTTGGGCAGCTGTATTATGCTATCATGAGTTAGGAAAGCAGGGATAAGGATTCCACAGAATGAAACAGGATTCACACAGGCAGATAAAAGTAGAGATTGAAGAAAGCTACTAGTGTACCATTAGGGGATTCCCTTACATTTCCAGGGCCTAGATGTATGGTGATCTTTGCTGCTGTTGAGACTCCACTGAATTCTCATTATGCACTATTCTTTTGAACTAACATTGAATAAAATTTTATTTATGTAGTTTCTTATACCAGAGTATTCACAGTTTCCATTCATGAAGCAAAATACCTGAGGTAATCAACTTTGGAAGGGAAAGATTTAGTTGGGCCACAGTTTTGGAGATTCCAGTCCATGGTGGACTTGCTTCCCTCTTTGGTGCCTGAGTTCGAACTTCATGGTGGTAGCATGTGGGCTAAAACCTTTTACCTGGTGGCAGTGGAAGGTAAAGGTCAGAAAGGGGCAGGGGCTGACTCACAGTCACCTTGTAGGGCAAAGATCAGTGACTCCAAGACCATTCAGAGCCCCAGCTCCCAGTGGCACCAACCTGAGGCCTCAGTCTTGGACTCATTACCTTTAGGTCACAGTGTGGATCCAAAGTGCAGTGCAAAGGATAATAATGAAAGAAATTTACTTCCAATAGCTGAAAATTGGAAGAAATCAAGATAGTCTTCAGCACCTCCAGGCAAGACATTCTTCAGTTCTACAGAGAAAGGAGCCACAGAACCATGAAACAAATACATATTCATGAGTGAGAGAAGCCAGTCTGAAAAGATTGCGTCGGATGTAATTCCAACCCTGATGTTCTGGGACAGGAAATCGAGTGTGTATTGGTCCATGGTCTATCACTGTCACAATGTGCCTAAAGCAGAACAATGTGTAAAGGACAAGATTCTGTTCAGCTCACATTTGGGAAGTCCAGAGCATTGCCCTGGCACCTGCTGAGCAGGTGGTTCATTTCACAGGCAGGAAATACACAGTAGAAGTTTGTATGGCAAGACAGAAGGCCAAAGGGATTGTGACAGCACAGTCTCCCTGTGAACCAGCACAGGAGCCTCTAGAATCAAACCATGTTCACTTTAGGGCATTACAATATACCAGGAGATGGAGGAAGAAGGATCTAAGAGGATTCAAAGGGATCTTATGGTAGGGAAAACATTGAGTGTGACACAATCGTTGGTACCAGACATTATTCATTTGTCCCAATCTATGAATCACAAAGCACCAAGAATGAGCTGAATATAAAAATGCACTGGAGTGATGGTGACATTCCAGTGTTCTCCATAACCTGGTAGAAAATGTGGCTTACACAACAGGCTGTGTATGTGTGGGCCAGGGCCAGGTGAAAGAGTTCCATACTTTCCTCTTAAGTTTGTCTTGAAGGTAAACTATACTCACCAGAGTAAATCAGTCACAGCAATAATAACAAAAGCCCAGAAGCAGTGAGTGTCTTCTGCTGTGACTCACTGGTAGGAATTCAGGTGAAGGCAAGGGAAAGCCTTGGCCCCAAGAGTCCTGCTGAAGAGGTCACCATTCAGGAGAGGCCTGGAAACATATGCAAGCCTCTCAGAGGTTCCCCATGGGAACACTGCAGAGGGTAAGTTTCCTGATCCTTGATGTTTATCCTTGAGCTTAAACCATGAAAACAATTTCAGAAGTGATACAGGGAGCATCTCAAGATAGGAAAGCAAGAAGTCAACTGTAAGAACCATGGAAAATTCTGTCTCTGTAAGAACCATGGAAAATTCTGTTTCTCTCTCTCTCTCTCTCTCTCTCTCTCTCTCTCATTTGCTCACTTGCTGTCTTTCTCTCTCTTCCTCCTCCTCCTGTTCCTCCTACTCTTCTTCTCCTTCTCCTCTCCTCTCCTCTCCTCTCCTCTCCTCTCCTCTCCTCTCCTCTCCTCTCTTCCCCTCTCCTCTCATTTTGTTTCCTCTGCTTTTCCTTTTTCCTTTGTTCTTTCTTTTTTTAAGGCACTAGGGAATCAACTCAGGGCCCTCATAGTGAGCTACACTATCAGCCCATCTTCTCTTGTTTTTTGAGACAGGCCCTTGCTAGGTCACTAAATTATCCAGGCTGGTCTCACATTTACAATCTTTTTGCCTTCGCTTCCCAGTGTTCTGAGATTACAAGTGTGTTTTATTATGTGCAGCTAGAAAGTACCATTACTCATGTAGGTGCAAGACTAATAGCTCATATTCAGGACATAATTTATCTCTGGAAAACTGCAGTACTTATATTTATTAGAGTTAAGAAGAGGATGGTAGGAACAGATATTTGCATTGCATACTTCTTGGGATTAGAAAACCAAATTGGGACATTTTTTTTCTCCTAGACAATTCTACTTTAGATTATGGTATCATGCACATGGTGGGCAAGATATGGGGCAGGGGTTATGTACAGGTATCCACCTGGATGGCACCTCCTACTTTCCTGACATGAAAGTTGTCCCTTTTTTCAGTGTTCTGGGCCAGTTTTCTGTCCTCTATGCAGCTCTTCCTGATGATGTTACATTTCACAGGGTGCATTTTTCTGTCCACATCATGTGTGATTTCCTTCCAAACAGAGTCCATTTTATAAATCTGTATCCATAGCACCAAAAAGTGCAAATAAGTTTAAATATTTTATTGAACCATTAGTTTTTAATTAGAGAAAGAACATTACCCACTGTCTTCATCATTAAAAAAAAACACAAAAAAATGAATGAAGTTTTGTTCAATAAGTGAATGATAAATAGGATATTTAAAAATGATTAGTGTCACAATGAAGAAGCGATTTTGCCAATTAAATTGCTTGGCAGTCATCTTCTCTAAATTAAATGAGTTAAATATGCATCATGTTTTGATGAAAAATGTTTAACTTGGGATCATGTATGATTTGTTGAGAATTGCAGTCATGTTTAATGACTAAACTTTCAATATAAAACTTTAGCTAATAAATAAACAATATAATTTAGAAAGTTATTTTGAGGTATTTGAGTAAACATGTTGGATACTTATAGATTAATAAAATATGGTTACCATTTGTAGTGTACAATGTCTGTGTTCTTTGTGCGGAGTTGGTACACATAAACAGTACATCTTAGCTCTCTTTTATTCCCTTTTTCTCCTGTCCCTCCTGTGTCCCTCAATTGCTTGATCTCCTTCCTATATGAGAAAGATCTGTCTCCCTGTTGGAGTCCTTTCCTGGTTCTTGTCTCAGCCCAAGAAGTCTAAACTTACAGTCCTAAAAACCGTTTATTGGAATTCCACTAAGTTAATTCCAATCTACCACTCTCAACACAACCCACAGTGATAACAAAGACACTAAGACATATATATATATATATATATATATATATCAGGGAGCCAAGGGGCACTAGGTCCAACCATGAAAGTGGCTTCTGGAACAAAGAGTGGCAAACCAGGGCTGCACTTGGGCTTTATTCATTGAAGAAGGGGGAGTGGCTTGCAAAAAGGAATTTTGGGAAGGTGAACACTGAAGGGAATTGTGGGAAGAAGATGAGCACTGTGAGCTGGGCTAGGTAGGAGGCCTGCATTCACCTCCACCATATTCAGAGATATACAAAGGAAATAATTTGCATTATGCTATTGAGATAGTATCTAATATTTTGGGGGTCTGATGCTTCAGCTCTGATGTGTAATCTTTCAAGCCCCAGGAAGTCATAGCCTCTATCTCGAGGCTCGATCCCAGCTGACACAGCAGGGCATTAGCTCTTCATCCTGTTATCAGGGAAACACAGGCGCCATTTTCAAAAATCACCACCAGCACCTTGGCTAGACCAATCCACACTGCTTAAGGCCACATGAAAGGATAATGAGAATTCCTAGCCAGCTCTGTACATTTCAATATGAGGGGATAGGGTCAGGCTCAGTCAAAATGGAGACAGTTGCTCTTCTTTCAAGGAGAGCTGCTCTGGCAATCCTCCACATCTCCCCATACCAGAGAAGAATCAAAGAGGAATAAATGTTATACACGAAAATAATTCATGGAAATCTTGCTACTTAATAACAAGACAGTCAACCTTTAGTACAATGTAACTTCTGCTGCTTTTATCAAAGAAATTTTATTTATCTTGCAGCTCCCTAAAATTTGTTTCCCTAAAATAAATACTTTAGAACTGAAAATAGAGTAGAATTAATTTTATCACTATTGATTATAATGAATCAAAGAGTTGTTTATAAGAAAACTATCAAGAATACACATGCTCTTTGTTGAACTGTCACC
>PVKN010044824.1:0-10033 GCA_004027915.1 Capromys pilorides
AACTAGATTTTAAATCCAGCTATATCTTTTTCTATCTATAAAGTGGAGAAAATAATAACTATTACACGGGACCATTCTAAGGGATCAGTGAAACTATGTATAAGGCAGTATTCTGTAAGCTTGGAAGTGATATACAACTGTTTGAGATCATTCATATTGTTGATAGGCTTTGTAATAAACAACCATCCTTTGCTCTTGGACAGCTTGAAGTATGGAGGGACGTATTGAAGAATTTTTCTTCTACACATGGCATCACTAGACTGTGAAAATGAAGTAAAAGAGGAACTCTGAGTTGACAAGAAGCTGCTTCTGGACCACTGAACAATGGTGCACAAACGAAAGCCAGTGCTGGAAGTGGCATCAAGGAGGAAGAGACCCGTGACCCTGAGGACTGTCTGGAGGGTGAGAAAATTACCTGGGAGAAGTCTGCTTGCTTCAACTTCAGGTTCGCTAATTAGTTTTACAGAAAGCAGCTGTGTTACACTGCCCAAGGGGTCAACAGCTGCACATTTTTCAGTCCACCTTAACGTGAGTCAAATTGTTTAAAAGCAAACAAATATTGGTGTTTTTTCTTTCTTTCTTTTTTTTCTTTAGACCTTTGCATTTCAGGCTTATGTCTCAGATAATTTATTTCCATCTACATTTATAGCTAACAATCACAAACCACAACCAAAGATATTTATGAGAATGAACTCTCCAACTCTTAAGTATGAAACTATGTCTTGTATAACCTGTTACAAAAGCAGAAAATCGTAGCATATGTTACAGCACTGCCTTTTATTGAAATAACTAACATGTTAGAATTCTGCTCTCATCTTTCAGTTTCAGTTCCTGGAAATACATTTAATTAAGATTTATTTATTAATTATTATTCAATAATAGCTTGCTATTGTAAACTATCATATAATAGTTTATAATTTATACAGGTTTTTATATATTTGATGCGTTCGGCCCTAAAAGCTGGAAATTATGTTCTTCCTCCCACTTGGGGTGAGATGGGTGGGAATGTGCACAGTGGTTCTCCAGATGTTCCAGAGCTCCGCCCCCACCTCCTTCCCTCATGCCCCACCCTCCTCGCAACAACCCCCTGCGTCACCCCCACATCTCACCCCATTCCATCTCCCTTTATTCTTTGAGAATATAATACCAAGAAAATGCCATACATACTCAGAAGAGCTGATTGCCCTTCATAAAATGCAAACCACAGACAAAGCCTCATTTTCTCTTCCTGACCTGGCTTCTAGGAACATTAGAATCTAATGTAATGAATATTTTTGGGTACTATATCAATCTTTATAGTTAGCACACTTTCTTTGTTTTGTTTTGAATTTCTACTGCTATTTTATGAACCTGAAGAGGATTATTGTATAAATATAATTTTTCAAAACCTGTTTTGAATGTATGGAAGAGCATGGTATCAGGAAAATAAATTAATAAATAATTTGACTTTTATTTCCTTATTTTTAGAGATAAGTGAAGGTATGTGAATTTTATAAACAGCAGAGCTGGGCCTTCAGTCCAGGTCTTGTTATTTTTTGTCCCTCAGAGTATTCCATCCCTTGAGAATAAGGTGAGCTGAAAATTAGTGCCTTACCTCAAGGGAGAGAAACCATCAGGTATTGTGCCCAAGGTTGTGCAAACCCACACCGTTGTCTCCACTGTTTTCTTGAAGATCCTTAAAAACCAAAGTAAAAGTAAAGAGAGACTGCTCTTGGTCTTCTCTAATGTTTCATACATTAACTCAGGAATTTGGCAAAAACCTGGCAGTGGGTAGGAGGTGGAGCTGGGTGGGGTGGGGGGCTGATGTGGAAGGTGGGGTGATGCCAGGAGGAGGCTGAGTAGTGAGGTGTGAGGGAGGGAAATGAGGGCGGAGCTCTGGAACAGCCAGAGAACTACTGCGCCGCTTCCTACCTATCTCCTCCCAAATGCGAGGAAGAGCTGCCTCCTTCCGTGCAGCCGTACATCTTCGCCTGTTCAGACAGTGCAGCAGCTGCCACCCAGCTTTCCCCCTCCAGCTCAGCATGAATTTTTCTCTTTGTTGGGAAGATGATACTAAAAGTCAATGCATTATTTATAGTAGTTATTTTCATCATTACATATTCACAATAATTGAAAGGTGGAAGTAGAGTATAACAGAATAGAATGGGAGGAAAATGATCTGCAGTAACTTCAAAAACACTCTTCAGAAATGTTCAGCTGCTCAAAGATAACAAAAACAGAAACCAAAAAGCAAACACTGGATCCCAAAATACTGTGGGAGCCATCCACATCTGCAAAGCTTTATTTCTGCTCTTATTTATCTGTCCAAAGCAATAGCATGAATGTATTACAGAACCTGAAGAAAAATTCTGTTTTCTTCATGTTGCACGGCTTGTAATGAAGCTATTCACCCTTAGATCGAGTGAGTTTCTGATGTATAGCCCACCATCCTAATGAGGCCAAAAGCATGGGTTCTGCTCTGACACAGCCCTAACCTCTTCCGTAACCCAAGCGCTGGACCACTGATGTCAGCCAACTGGCTACTGAATACGTGTTCTCAGTTCTAAGGAGAACCGACTGCCACATGTAGATGGGCGGATTGAAATTCATCATCCTCAGGAAACACATACACACACACACACACACACACACACACACACACACTTTCTCTCCTCCTGATGTGTATTCTCACTACCATCTTCATCTACAAAGGATGGTATACTGGTCAGATACTAAAAATGTATTGTCTAACATAAGACTCTAAATCTTGCATCCTCTATGGTAATAAGAGGTATTTAGGCTACACAGCACAAAGAATCTTTGTTAGAGGCTGCTATGGTTTGAAGGTGCTGCCCAATGTTCATGTGTTAGAAACTTAATCTGAAGTGTAATTTCATCTCCCAGTGAGACCTAAGTGGTCATTAGGTCATGAAGGTCTTGCCCTCATGAATGAATTAACATCATTATGTGAAAGTGGGTGTGTTATCATGGGAGAGGTTTTGTTATAAAAAGCACATTTGGTTTTCTCTTGTCCTCTTACTCTCTTTCCCTTCTCTATTCCACCTCAAGATGACACAAGAAGCCTCTCTGACACATGGTCTTCGCTTTCTAGGGCTTTCCAGCCTTTGGAACCATAGGAATATCATCTTCATTCTAGATTCCCCATTGTAGTATCTAGCATTATAGCAACATGAAATAGACCAAGACAGAGGCTTTCAGGTAAAAGAAAATGTAATATATCTTAAACACTAATACCCAATAAGAGTTCTAAAGGTGCCTATTGGGTGACTTCATGGCCAGTTAACTTAGTGGCTTAATAGTATCATCCTTGTAATTTTAGATTCTCTCCCGCATTGAGCTCTTTTATACTCCTATTAGCTTCACCTTGATCTAGCTCCTCCCGCCTGGTCACACAATGTGCACATAGTGCCAGGTGTTGTACCACAAGATCAGGTTGAAAAGTAGATCCTTTCCTTATGAGTCTCTTTGTTAAACCTTAAATGTTTTTCTGAAGGCATCATTAGATTTACCTTAATACTTCAATGGCCATACTTGTCCTACTGCCTTTTGCTATATCATAGGCCAAGAGAATGAAGCGGCCAGGGTTGTGTACAATCAAGAAAATAATAGGTCATCTGAACAAAATGTTTAACTTTGTCCCAGTGGATGAAACAGGGGAACTGATAATTGCTTAGCAGTAAAAAATGTCTCAGTATCACTCTTGTCCCAACCACACCTCACATCTATCATTGCCCCATTCTTACTTGGTAGAAAGTCCTCACATCTACACAGTCCTCTCCTAAAGGAACATAATCTACATACTCATCAGTCAAGAGCCAATTCCATGTCTAATATTCCTGGATTTCAAAGTAAGTTTTATTTACTGATTTTTAATATTTTTGTGGTACAGTCGAGTGAGCCTGAGGCCTTCATACTGAGCTATATTCTAAGCCTTTTTTAACATTTTTATTTTGAGACAAAGTCTTATTAAATTACTAAATTGCCCAGGCTGGGCTCTCACTTGCATTTCTCTTGCCTCAGTTTCCCAGAGTGCTAGGATTACAGGAGTGTGTCACCAACCTTAACTCTTGGACTTTTAACCTTTACCTATTCCATTATGGTTTATGAACTTTCTGAAAACCAAGTTTTCATTAATAGCATAAATAACATAAAACACAATAAACTTTCCCCCTAATTGCCACCAAATATCAATTCTGAGAAGAAGAGAAAGAAAGTAACCAACCACAGTGGCCTGGCCATTGCCAGTCTGTAGCACTTGTTGGATGAGAGCACAACAACTTTTTACATATCTTGACCAAGGAGAGAGGATGAAGATCACCAACTGCATAGTCCCATTCTGTCCTGAAGGATAGACTTGCTTTGTTGTTGCAGAAATGGCTTACTGAATTTCAATATTTATTGTATCATCCTCTTGGGAACACAGCTCAGCCAACTGTCCTAGACTTCTTGGAGTTTAGTTGTGGCCTCATAAGTCAATTGTGGCCTGACCTTTATCCCATAAAATATAAGAACTACCACATATTACTTGCTACCTGGATCTGTAAAACTGCCAGTGTGTGTGCATACATGCTGCATTGTTCCTCCTCCTACCTCACTGGAGCGACCTGATAAGCTTAAGTGACATGTTAAATATGCCAGAGCATCTTTCAGCCTCGATCCTTGAATAACTATGTGGATGAAGGCTATGCCATCTACCTTTAAACTAGCTTAGTTCTGTTATGTAAATAAAAAATAAACATTACATTTGAGGAATTTAAAGGCTGGGTCTGTTTATTACAGCACTTACCCTACCCACACCAATAAAACTTTCCTTTGTGGTAACACTGGAGATGAACATTGAGGAAAATGTGTTTCCTGGGGCTATAGCTTTAGTAGGTTATAACCTGTTGGCAAAAGTTTAGGAGCTGAAGAATTGCCTTAGTGACCAAGTACTCACAGGCCATTTTTTTTGTATCAACCTTTGGTTTTCTTTAGTAATACAATTCCTGTAAGAACTCAGTAGGGTTCAGGTGCTTCCAGTCAATTCCATGGGCCAATAACACAGCCAACAGTCTTTTCTAGAAATAGACTGTGAGTCTGTGAATTCCTGACTCTATGCCAGGTACTTCTACATGAGGCCGGTGTTCCTAGACCTCAGATTAATGACCTCTGCCCTAAGGCAATTTCAAACAATAACCTTGGGTAGAAAGGCAATACCCATAATCCAATCTTTGTCATTTGGGGTTTTCTCTTTGTCAGGCAGAAATAACTTTATAAAAATTGTTTAAGACAGGCCTGGAAGATTAAACTTGTCTTTTGACTCAGATTTATCTGCTGCTGCTAAATCTCCTGCTTTTCTGTTCAAGTTGCTCTATCCTCAGTTGTAAATTGTCGCTCCCCCATGGAGTTTCACTGAAAAACATCCATGGATGCTCCTACCACTTCCCGGAGATCAGTGCCTACTAGGGCTGCTGGTGTGATTTAACTGATTGCTTTATTGCTTCATAAAAGGAGCCCATATTCTCCACCCAGTTACCAAACTTCCCCCTTTTATCCATTTCCTTACACTAGTCTTTGTTATTTTCAGCATCCCATTTTTGTTTCGACAACGCCATCCTAGAATTTTTAGTCACTAGAATAAAAAGGCAAATCTGCCCAGTTTAAGGGTGAAATGAGTTTACTCGAAGTTAAGAATTGTGTGGGAAAGAAACCTACGACCCAGGGTTGTGTTGTCAGGGAGCAAGGCACACCCAGGACTCACTGGATGGGTGGGTGCACAGCATCCACCCTCACCAGGTACAGCCCTTGTAGCTCACACTGCAGGCACCCTCGGAATGGAGCCCTGAGTGCACCTCTGCCACGTGCTGCTCTGGGACATTAATTCTACCTCCACAGCTCCTGCCAAATAAGAATTTCTTTGCCATTACACATTCCAGACTCCAATCTCATTGCCCTAGCTTATGTCTCACAGATGCTTCTCACCTGCAAGAGAAAGTGAAAAAATATAGCTCTACCATTCGTTTCTTATGCTAACTCATAGAGTAGGAGCTCCCTCAGTTCTAAAAGTAGCTCAGAGAGAGGGCAGCCAGAGGATGACGAGTATTTCCTATTGTCCTTTTCAGTGATTTGAAAATGTACTACCAAAATCACTATTTTCTACCAGAAAGTTATAGCCTACAATCATATTAATCCATTCAACAAATGCTTCCCATGCATCACATTCAATGATTAGTTGATTTTATGTTTCTTTTTATGTCTTTGAGAGTAGAAATACCATTTTTCTAGATCTCATCTCTGATTGATGCTGCTAGCAGAATTCCTGAAGTGATACCCAATCCAGGCTGCAGTATATTCTTTCAAAAGTTTGCTTAAATCTTCCCTGTTATTGGGAGGTTTTCAGCAGGAAGTAAGCATCTGGAGATTATATTATTTTAATTACAGTCCACCTGGATTAGAACTTAGAGACACTGTAGCAATTTCTCAACAATATTTACACATGAGTCTAGCGCAAAGGCCACAGAAGCCTAACACTGTCTGTCCCAGGACAGACTCTCACCTCAGCTTGAGCCAGCCCTCCTAGTTCAGCCTCAGTGTTTATTTAAGAACCCAGTGCCAACTAATTCTGTGATAGCTCCTAACCTAACCCCAAAGAACAACACCCCCCAATCTGGGCAGTCTATACTCTCTCTATTTTTATACCAATGATTTACTGTACTTCCATTACTCAGACTGACGTCTTACTATTCATTCCCATGCAATATTGTATATTTTGAAACAAACTCATTTTGCATTGAAGAAAAATTCCGTCACCCTGATCAATCATCTTCCTAGATAACTCACTATACTATCTAGAAATTAATTTGAATTTTGGTTTCTTCAAAGTATATAATTTCCTTTAACCATTTCAACTGACACTAATTATTCCTCTCTTACAGTTTAGATCTAAAGTATTTACCAGAAGGTTCGTGCATTCACAGACCGAGTTTTTGAGAAGTGATTGGATCATGGTTGCTATACTCATCAGTGATAATCTGCTATAGAGTTCAGAGCTGAATGTGCTGTTAGAAATTAGGGTCAGTTCAGAAGGGCTGGGTCACTGGGGATAGGACCTGGAAGGTTTGACCTCCTTCCCTGGCTCCTCCCTTCCTTCTTGTCTTCCTGGCCACCATGATGTGAGCAGTTTTCCTCTGCCAGAGCCTTTGACTGTGCCCTTTCTGCCCCTTGGAGTCAACTGACCGTGCATTTAATCCTCCAAAATCGAAAGCCAAATTAAATACCTTCGCTTTTAAGTTGGTGGTGTCAGGTTGTGTGTTGAGTCATAGGAAAGTGATATAAGCATCCTCTTTAACATTGGACTTTGGTATGTGTGTAGGAGTGAGAAGGAAGGAAGGGAAAGTCCAGACTACTTCTGACATGTTGTGCCTCTGTGATTGTACAAACACTCTTTGTCCTGTGATGGTTCTCTCCCAATCAACAAACATCTAGAAGAATGTGGAAGTTTTCATCTGCCTTCCATTACTGATTCAAATCACATTTCTTTTTGCTCAAACTCTAGCTATTACCTTAAAAGATTTGTTTGTACATGGAAACAAATGCCCAACATTCTAACTTCATGGCCCCTCATCATCCTCACCCCTGTAAAGCACAGCCCACATTCTACCTTATGTCCATGGCTGCTGGAGGGTGATTCCCCCAGGTGCTGCTTTGACACTGCAACTTTTAACTCAGATTTCCTATTCCTCATCATAATCTGTTTGGCCTTTCTTTCTTTCTTTCTTTCTTTCTTTCTTTCTTTCTTTCTTTCTTCCTTCCTTCCTTCCTTCCTTCCTTCCTTCCTTTCTCTCACTCTCATTCTTATCTTTTCTTTCTTTCTTTCTTTCTTTCTTTCTTTCTTTCTTTCTTTCTTTCCTTTTCTTGATTCTTTTGATACAGGGTTTCACTGTGCAGTTCAGGCTGGCCTTGAGCTTTCTTTGTAGCCCAGACTGACATCGAACTCACAGTGATTCTCTTATCTCAGCCTCCCAGGTGCTAGGATTATAGGCATGTGCCACCATGCCTGGCTGTATTTTCACAACTATTACACTAATTCATTGACTACATTCAGTTGCCTAATCTCTTGGTTTTATCCCAATTTTATTAGTCAATTGTATTCTCATTTTCTTTCTTGTCTGATCTAGACTCAGGAACCTAATAACTTATTTTCTTATCAATAGTCTCAACTCTCTTGCCTCATTACATTTGCATCTTTTCTTTCTCCCATTTCCTCAGGAGAATCCATGCTTTATATCAATCTGTGTATTTCCTTACCCACTCCACTTACATTCACACATTAGGTACTTAATGAATATTAAGTTAATTAAGCTGATTGTACTTGTTGCATTAGGTAGCATCACTACCTCTCACCATTGTAGAGCTGAACATTGTAGCTGCCTTTTGGTTGGTGGAAATCTATTGCAATAGGTCTCCCACTATAGCCAGTTCCAAAACATCTTTCTAATTTCTCTAATAATACATTATTATATATGGTTAGTAACCAGAAACCTGACTTACTGATGTGGATTATGAGTACTTCTTTTCAAAGTTTAATAACTTTTATTCTAGGATACAGATAGAAGGTGTGGAACGTGAAATTGATTCTTTACATCATTAGCATCATGTAGTGCTCCCACCATCAAAGCTGGGTTTTAAATTCTGAATAAAGGCTCTACTGGGAGGAAAAAGAAGAAGAATTTTAGGCAAAACTCTATGCAAACTCAAAGATATGAAAGAGTATGGTATATTTGGGGGAGGGCCAAGGAAGGCAAGTCACATTTTATTACTGCTTAGTTTTACTTAACCCCTTTGTATGCGACACTTAGCCAGTGGTTTAGCAAGCAGTTCAGTGGACTTGAAAACGGAACCCAGAAGAAAAAGGTGACGGAAAAATGATGCAGAAAGCTAGAGAGTTAGTACGCTGCATGATTCTCGAAGACCTTATGGGAATTTAAAAACTTTTAGTTTTGCTTTTAGGTCATGGGAAGTCCCTTTAGAATTTTAAATAAATAATGAGATGTTCATATATTTTGGGAGTCAATAGAGCTAGGTTATTCATAGCATTTAGAGAATTTCAAGCTGTTTGATGACATGAATCATATGTTTCTGTGTTACTCTTCCCTCAGAATCTATGGTTGTGTTTGACATTCAATAGAGTTGATGAATGTACGTAAAATAATGAAGAGATTGAACATCGGAGAATAATCTCGATTGCTGAGGTGCAGGTAGAAAACAGAGGCTGGAAAGTCTTGGAGTGGAATGGGGCACAAATGAGATTTATGATTTAAGTGGGACAGAAAAACTCAAGATAGAGGATTCAAAGCTAGGAGGTAATTCATTTCTGTCTTGTGGTAGTAATTACTACTCCAGTAAATTTTATATCATCAAATGTTAATGAGTATATATGTGTATGTATATATATATATATATATATATATATATATATATATAATGAAATAATGGATGAAATATCTTCATGTTTGCTGTTTGCATTTATAAGCAATAGAAAGTCCTAGTGTCTAGACTTACACATGCTAGATAGGCATGGTGGCGCTTGACTAGAATCCTAGCACTTGAGAGGCTGAGGCAGGAGAATTACTACAAGTTTGAGGATAGCCTGGACTATGAAGTGAGTTAAAGCCCAGACTGAACTGCATAGAGAGAACTTATCTCAAGAACACAAAAAAAGATTTACGTAGGCTAGTAATTTTATCTTCTCACATGAAAGATGTCTCAACCAATGTGGCATTTTACTATGTTACCAAGGAGCCTGTTAATTCTGAAACTGTTTTTTAGCTCTGCTATTTTTATCAATGTATAGCTTTGCCTGGTGACTGGCATCCAGTCACTATATGGGGTGCATATTTTGTGAAGGAACAAGGGCAGAGGAGATATGGAGACTGATTCTGCCCCTTTGTTTGGTTTCCCAAAATCTCCACCTCATGGGTGTCTGCACTCTACACTGTTGCAATGTAAGTGTGCTGGTAAGAATAGTTTATGTTTTCATTACATGCATTGAAAA
>PVKN010044825.1:0-10036 GCA_004027915.1 Capromys pilorides
TAAAAATTCACAGTTATATAGAAAAGAGATGAAATTTTGAGTTTTAACATGTAACCCTTTTTAGTAATACTTCTTCTTAGCCTCAACTCCCTAAGCTATAGGATGCATTTTCAAATATAATTCTTCATGAATATCCTGAGCAATGATTGTCAAAAACAGAGATTCATTTCTTTCTTCCAAATCTAAAGTAACCTGTGATATTTTCGTGTTTGCACTGAACTTTCTTTTTGTGTGTGATATAAAGTAGGTTCAATATTAGAGAATAAAACACTTCTACAGTTGCTAGTAAAATGCTACATCATTATCATGTTATTATTATTATTATTATTATTATTATTAGCCACAAAAAAGAGCAACCTGAAGCCTAAAGTCTGGACTAAATAAATACCTCTTTCTGTTGTTTCATCAACTCATTCTTTCATATATTATAGTTCCCAAGTAAAACCTCAACATTGATATTTTCTTGATTTGGTTTCTGGAATAAAAACAAATGTTTAAATTATATTCTCTCAGGACCAGTGAGATAGCTCAGTGGACTAAGCACCTGCTTTGGCAAGCACAGGGACCAGAGTTTTGATCCTTACTTGCGCATGACATACCAGCCCTGCCCCCTGGGAGCACTGAACCAGTGAATGAGTCTGGGCATGGCGGTGCAAGCCTGTAGTCCCAGCACTGGGGAGGCTGAAAACAGGAGAATCACAAGTCTAAGCTGCTTAGTGAGATGCTGTACCAAATACATAAAATGAAAAAAAAAAAAAAAGCATTCTCTCCTTCCCTTAGTAAATAAGCATACAAAGGACATCCAGAATTTAGAGAGCAGAAATGTATTTCTCTTCCCAGTTAAAGTCAGCAGGGACACCTGACCATTCGCTGTTCTGCCCATACCTGGGATAAGCACAGCGGATTCTCTCTGTATACTTTGGTATTCTAGGCAGAAAGATGACCGAAGCCATTAAGAACAGATGGGATCACCTAGCAAACATGAGGAAATGGGGAAGACTTCTGGATCCCAGGCAAGCTGCCCTATGTACTCTAGGAGGGACCTGAGAACACATCCAGGAAGACAGTAGCTATGTACCCTGCAGGGGGAGAAAAAGCTGAATGTGAGAGAAGATCTATTGTGCTCACGCTACTGCAAAGTCAAATAACATCAAAGTTCATGATTAGCTACAGAAAATAGGGCAAGATTACTGTGGCACATGATTTGGTGAAAGTAGAATGAAACTGAGAAGGAAGTAGAGTCAGTCAGTATAAATTGTCTTTTTGATACATTTGACTGTGAAGAGAGATTGGGTAGATGTTTGTGTGGTATGGTAAGCAAAAAAGGTTCGATGCTATTTCTTATTTTTTAAAAAAAGTCTAAAGATATACAGGCAGATAAGGATCCAGAGATTGAGTTCCTTCGGAAAAAAGAACACAAGGAAATAAAGCCCACAGGGGCAGATTTGGCCATATAATTTATAAAATGACAGCAGAATTATGACCATCAAATTTTACAAGAAAAATAAACAATAACAGCAACAGAATCTGATAATCCCCAGTTAAACACACATTCATTTCCTAATCCTACCTCCCATCAGCTTTGTCCCTGAGCAAGTTTCTTCTGGAGGGGAGATGGTTCTCCCCATTACAAGGAGTTGGAGGGGCCTTGGGTGGGGCAGGTGTAAAATGCCAACAGGACAGCATTTGCACAGAAAAGACTAGTACCCAAGAGGCAGTCATGGTGCTGGTGGGACACTGGCTAAGGAGGTGGCTGTGATCTTTGTGGTGACTCTATCTTCTGGGGCTACTCAAACTAAATGGCATAAACAATATGTCCAGTAGGCCTCAAAAGTGATAGAGAGTCATTTACAGTGCTACCAAATACATATACTACTTCATGTTCCATTGCTTTAGAAAAATATCTCTTTCTGGGTACTTTGTAAGTAAAAGATGTCTTTATAGCTCTACCATTTAGCAATCCAAGAGCACAATAGTAACATTGCCTTGGCTTTGGTGAAGCTTGCAGCTCAGTCACAGCCTGATAGGTATCATTAGAGCAGGAGAAAAGAGGTGAGAGGTAGGGAGGCTGAGAGGTCTTATGGTCAGTCAGAGGGAGAAGGTCAGGGCTGCGCTTGCTTTTCTTGGCAACCTGTTCTGGTGAGAATAGCTACATTAATACCTTCCCATGGCCCACTCCAGTGACATAGCTTCTGACCACTTCACCCTGCCTTTCAAAGATTCCACAACATTTTCTTATTGCTTCTAACACTGTCCTAGTGTTAGAAGCCATAATAAACCATATTTAGAGAATATCAGTGTGTGTGCTATCATAAGTCATAAAATTAAAAACAATAGCAAAATCAGTGAAACCAAAGGCTAGTTCTTTAGCACAACCAGTAAAATTTCTAAACTTCTAGCCAGCTGACAAAGGGGAAAACACTGAAGAAAAAAAGACTGTTAATAACAGGATAAAATGGAAGGAAGAAAGGCCATCACTACCAGTACCATGGGCAATAAAAGAATAACGAATAAATATTAACCACTGTATGTGTACACACTCAATAACCTAGATAATATGAACAGATATTTTTAAAATACCACACTACTTTCCATGTGGAGAGATATGAGTGTTTCTCAAATAAATGAATTTTTAGAATAATTTCCATCCCCAGTTCTACTCTCTCCAAACTCAATCTTCTTCAACTCATTTTCAAAAACTGAAATAAATCCATGGAGATTATTGTTCAGTATCTCATTTTTTTATTCAACCTGTTGGTTCATATTTCCAACTTTCTGAAAGATTTTTCTACCGGAATGATCTGCAGCTATGGCAGCCAAAGAGACTGTAAACTGAACTCATTACCATTACCTCAGCTAGTTTTACTACTTGAATTAACTTTCCCATTACTACACAAAATGCAATGGTACTTCAGTTCATGGATTTAATTCATGCCACAGTTGTGGGCCTTGGTTGTTTTCTTCATTCAATTTGAAGTTTGCTAATGGAAGCAAACCTTTGTTGCATGCTTCTGTTTGCAAACAATTCAGTTACAGTTTAATGGAGGAGAGATTCAATTTGGCTCACAGTTCTGTGTAATTCAGTCCATGGCTGACCAGCTGTAAGGCAGAGTGTTATAGTGGAAAGGCCTGGTGGAGCAAAACCACTCTGTTCATGGCAACGCACAAGCAGAGGAGGAGAAGAGTGCTAGAGAGGCAGGGGCCAGAGTGCAGACACAATCATGCCTCTATGACCTACTCAGACACACTCAAGAGCTTGTATTAGCAATCTGCTAGGTGTTTCTTAATCCCAAAAAGTTCTGGTACCAGAATTAACTGCCACGTTATTGATGCCTAAAGTCTTTTCAATGTGGCATTGCTCTCCATTATAAACACTTACTGTGATACAACATTGTGTAATGTCAAGTTTGTGTCTCATTTAGTTTTTAAGACCTGGACAGTATTTCTTTCTGATATGCCTCAACTCTAAGCAATTTTGTCCTTATTACTCAAGGTTCAGGATTTCATCTCTTACTGGAATAATGCAACAGTTTCATAACATATCATTCCACTTCATATTTTGCCTTGTACATAGTCACCCTGCGCACAGACCAACAGAGAACTGAAGTTTCCAGAAACTAAAATAAGACTATATCATTCCATCTTTTTTTCTCTAGACCACACTCATGCTTCAGAACCTACCATATGTGGTTCTCAGACTTTTAATCTGAGAATAAGCTTCAGTATTTCTTTGAGTCTCAGTCTTCCATACTGGGACTCTCCTATGACACTCTTCCATACTCTCCTATGTAGTGGAGGTTGGTATAAGGCAATTTTTTTCTCAAAGAGTTGAGTGGGAGGAATATGGCCCAATTCTTGTATTATACTCAGTGCTTCAGAGTGGCATGTCCCACTATGTGCATGCACCAGTGCCTTTGACACTAGGCTGCAAATAGCCAGTTGATTCATCTCTTATTTGGCTTCTTTTCTTGACAAATTGGGTTACTGATCAGAGTACTTTACTTATCTTAATGAATTTCTTTGGTCTCTTCTTCCTTCGTCACCATTTTGAGAGCCTGGTGAGTCTTATTTTTCTTAAAAGTCATAAGGTGAATTTCAAACATTATTTCATAGTTCCATCCTACATAGTATTTTGATTCTACTTCAGCACTAAATTGCTGCTTTTATGGTCACAAAGGTCTGTCAGTGGAATCACCATGTTGTTTCCTTATCTTCTCTTTATTATTTATTTATTTATTTTATTTTTTAGGGAAGGGTCTACAGGTGTTCAGGGTCTCACCACTAGATCGGGTTCACAGAGATCTGCCTGTTTACAGCCTCCCAAGAGCTGGGATTACAGGCACATGCCATCATGTCCAGTCTCAATTGCTTTCTCAGTATGCCCTGGGGCAGGGCTGGCACGGCAGGCCCAAGGATAGGGATCAAACTCTTGGCCCCTGTGTCTGCTTATAAGTGCTTTAATCTGCTGAGCTATTTGGCCAGACCTCCTATCTTCTCTATACAACTCTAGGTCCAATTTCCACCCTGCTTCAGGCTCTGGGAAGTGGATTACTACACAAACCTCAATGGCCTGTGGGGCCCTTGAGCTATTGGGCATTTATTGAGTAGAAACTTTAGAGAGGAAGAGAAAAAAGTATACTTCCAAATCCTCACGGGAGGACAGGGATGGCTGCCCTTCCATGATGTCATTGGAAGATATATTGAGTATTTATTTATTTATTTATTTATTTATTTATTGTGGTACCAGGGATTTTTTTTTGGTGGCACCAGGGATTGAATTCAGGACCTTGTGCTTGCCAGGCAAGCACTTATTCTACTGAGCTGTCTTCCCTTGGCTCTATATTGGATGTTTAAATGTAAAAACATTATTGCGGCAAATGACATACTGTTACTAATCTCCCTTAACATATTCCCTTTCACTTTAGACACATCTCATCATTCTTGCTATGTTCAGAAGCAGTTCTCAGAGCTTGCTTTCATTAATGTCTTTAGTTGCCCTGCCATGGAAGTTTTGATGCCATGAATTCATTCAGAAGACCTGGGCATGTACACTGAGCACAAGAGTCAGAAGTCACATGGTACAGATCTAGTGAACAGGCTGTACAAAGATGCACTATAAGTTTGTTTTTTCTGCTGAACAGTGGTTGGTAGCACCATATTTTTGATCAAACTTCATAAAGACACTCATGAAAAGGGACTTCCAGGACTGCTTCAGAACATTGCAAGAGGGCTGGGGAGATAGCTCATTAGTTTAATCTCCTGTCTGGCAAGCACAAGGCCCTGAATCTAATCCCTAGTACTATATGCCTAGCTAGCCACCAAAACCAGGCGTGGTGGCACATGCCTGTAATCCCAGCATTGGGGAGGCTGAGACAGGAGGATCACTACAAGTCCAAACTGTGTAGCCAGATCTTGTACCAAATAAATAAATAAATTAAATAAATAAGTAAATAAATAAACAAGTTGCTTAGAATATGGCAAGAAAAACCGTTTTAAATCTAGGATTAGTATTTTTAAGAGACAATGTTTCTATAATGAATTCCTTGTATACAAACATTCGTTCTGCATTGTCCTCATGCAACACGGGTCAGTTTTATAATTTCCACTCTTTATTGGCAGGATATGAATCATACTGCTCTGTACTTTCAAAGCTGATGTGAAAAACAGGGAGACAGAAATTCTTTCAGAAACAGAAAGCACAAATTTCATGTAATCAAAGTATGATAAATGTAATAATATAAGAGTAAATATTTGCCAAGAAAATAATGGAAAGAATAAAAAACCAACAGGGAAACATACTTGAGAAGAGATCAATGACATATATGAAAAATGAAAAATATTCCTCGTGTGTAGTATGCTCTTATTAATATAAGAACTAGGAGATGAATATAATAAAAAAATCAAACAGTTTGTGTTACAAAATACAAACAATTTCATCATTTTAAAAAGATGCTCAGAAGTGTAAATTAAAGCCACAATGAAATTTTTTTGTAACAACAAAGCCAGCAAAGCTAAAGCAAGCGCATCCCGCATGCCGCGCTGCCCACCTCCCCCCACCCCACCCCCACCCCGCCGAGGGTATGCTGCAATGGTTGGTTGAGAGTGAGCATGGTGGCTGAAAACAGGGCAATCACTAAAAGCCAGATCTACATAATGAGATCCTGTAGACCCTTGTCCTAAATACAGAAGAAAAAAAAGAAGAATTTTTTGTTATTATTTTTACTGAGTCAAAAAGGATCAAGAAGAGGATGACAGGTCCTATTGATGATTGCATCAGATAATCTGAACTCTGATGTCATTGCCAGGAATAGAAATTGGCACAATTTTTGGGAATAAAATTTAACAATATGCAGTAAATTTGAAATGAATCTATTTTCTGGCCTAGCAAGTCCACTACCAAAAATTAATTTTCCAGCTATCTATGAGCAAATGTACAGAGAAGTGTGCCCAAGCTATTTGTTATGCACTGCTTACTGCCCTCCAGCTCAGTCTGGGTGTGGCTAGGGTGAAGCGTGGCCCTCACAGCCCTGCTCAGCAGGAGCTGGGTGTCTCAGAAACTCCTTCCTTATAGGTATACATTGAGGACTCAAGGTACAGGACATGGAGTGAGCACAAAGCTCTCCTGGAGTCTGAAGCCAGGTGGATAGCAGCATTGGATCATCACAGCAACACATGACTTACAAATTTGTGGGGTGGGGTAGCACCCAGGAGTGCAGTCAGCTCTAGCAGGGCCTCTAAATCCTAGCCAGGTAGAAGTTTGGCTTCATGGTAATGACATCTGCCTAATAATGTGTGTGTTCATGAACAATACCAATAAGGATGGTGAGAGAAATGTGGTCTCATTGTACCTTTATAGGTCCTATTCCTTCTGTCCCCTCTCCTGACTTTATGTCAACTACTGATCCTACCAAGTTCACACTGAACACTGGGTTGAGCTGAAGCATTCCCAATAGCCACAGGTTTTCACAGCCCCTAGACTGCTTCATCTCTCATGTTTT
Source organism: Capromys pilorides (assembly GCA_004027915.1). Classification (NCBI taxonomy): domain Eukaryota; kingdom Metazoa; phylum Chordata; class Mammalia; order Rodentia; family Capromyidae; genus Capromys; species Capromys pilorides. The sequence continues at coordinate 6,999 of PVKN010044825.1, forward strand.
GAGTGCCTTGTGATATAGGAGACAGGAACTCCCAATCTGAAAGATACTGGGGATGCGTTCATGTTCTCTAAAACTTAAGAATGAATTTTGAGAACAAAGGAGGCTAAGAGCAGAACATATTTATTGGGGGAAAGAAAGCTTCTGTCCAAGAGAGGGACAGAAGGACACCCAAATGTGTTGCCAAGAATTTGCCTTTTCTAAAACCAGGAGGTGAGATGGATCTAAGGTGAAAACATGAGAACTCACAAGATGAACATGAGGTGGAACAAAACTTTGGTCAACCAATAAGATAAGTACAACTGCTCAGATAAAATTGGTTAAATCTGGGATTAAATGGTGAAGGGCATCACTTAGTAAGTGAGCATAAACACAGGGTAGGGCTTTTTCTGTAGGTGATTTGATTAGTGACTCATTCGGGCTTTTTTCAAGGTGATTGCTATGTATTTAGAATATCAATCCCTGATGGCTATCCCTAGCGAAGTATGTGGCTGCATTTGTTAAGTCTTTTGCCTTGAGGTCTGGCCCACAGTTGCAAGATATCTTGCCTTCTATATTGGGTCCTTTGAGGGTCCATCCCTATCTGACTGCCTATAATAATTCTAACTCAGCTGCCTATAACACTTGGAGAAGTCTTGCTTCTCTCATTAACTTTCCAACTAGCACACTAACTTAAAAATAGTACTTACTTTATGTAGCTATCCAAACAGTGAGGTTATATACAGACAAAAGCAATGTACATGACCACATAAAGTGGAAAAAAAGTGAGGCTCAAAAAAACGTACAAAATATGCTACATTTTGGGTTAAAAAATAAGTGCAGGAGTGAATATATGATCTATGTACATGCTTGTTTCTTCTGTATGATTGTTAGAAGAATACCTGGAAGACTGGTATTTTGGAGAAGGGAACTAAGACGACTGAAAGACAGTTTACTGTACATCTTTTGCAACCTTTGTTTCTTACCATGGGCTTGTCTTAAATTTTAAATAACAACAATGATGACATCATACAAACGAGATAACTCACTGAAATCTTTGTGTATAATGCTTAAGAATGAGAGACGCTCAGAAAAAGGAATCCCTTCTCAGTTCTCACATCGCCACCTATGCAAAACTGTTAGGGATACTTCTCCTCCACACGCCTACACAGTCCTGTTATCAGTGTGGGAACATAAGGAATAGACTGTAGAGGAAATGGTGGGATAGGTAGTCACCTATTCTAATCAACTTGATGACACCTCTAGAGTGGGGCCAGGAAGCTCATTCCCTGAAAGGAGAATGAAAGAGTAATCCAACGTTCTGTTGTTGGCACAAAGACCAGAAGTGTGCAGGTTGGAGAGACAGGCTATCCATGCAGATCAGCTTTCTGTATATTACTGGTGTTTCTCTGGAAAAAGGCAGGTATGGACTCACTTGATCTGAGAACTTGAAATACTAAAAAGTTAAAGACCATATTGGCATTAGTATGCATTCTGAATATACAGCATGTGTATGTGTTGAGTGCTGTGGTGGTTGATACACTGTGTCAACTTGACTTCCCGCTGGTGGGGTCAGAGCACCGGCCCAGCCCTGTCCTGCTTCCTTGGAGAAGTTCTTGCCTTTGGAGGAGCTTGATCGTCACAGCCACACCACTTTGGAGAAGCTCTGCAATGGCACAGAATTTGGAAGAGACAGGCTTGATGGATGCCACAGCTGTTGCTCGTCCTCTGCTCTTCATTGTTTTCTGCTGTCTTGGAGCCAGCGGAGTATGAACTGAAACCTCCACAAACTGTGAGCTAAATAAACCTTTCCTTCCTTCATTTTGAGTGTCGGGTATTTATCCCAGCAACAAGTAAAAAGTAGCCAAGACAAGTGCATTCCCTGAAGTTCTTGTTTAAGAAACCTAGCCCCCATGCAACAATGTGCAGAGAGAACCTTCCTGGGCAAGTAGGCCATGATGTAGTGTGAATATTATCCTGGGAGCATGTTCCTTAGGTGGAGAGTAAGCTTGTAATAATGGGGAGCTTGGCTCTCTCGCATACCTTCTCATAAGTGCTCCCCTGTCATGGGATGGTACAGAGAGACAGACCTCTCCAAATGTGTCCTGCATTCCTGGAATTTCCAACTTCCAGAGCCATGAGCCTAAGGAATCTCTGATACCCATAAACTATCCAGTCTTATATATTATGATGGTAGCACAAGGTAGACTGAGACTGTGTGTGTGTGTGTGTGTGTGTGTGTGTGTGTGTGTGTGTGTGTTTCTGTGTGTACATTACAGCCTTAGCAATATATTTTCAATATTTTAGAATAGAAAGGGGTTCCTCTGAAGTTGCAGGGAAGATGTGCAATCTGGCTTAATATACACTGGCAAAAATATTTATGGAAGGCTACAAACTTTATAAAATATTCACAGACAAGTATAAAGTCTTCTGGTAAAAATATAACAAATTAATTGCCTCGAACGGTCATATTTTTGGCTAACTGGTCATGGGAGTAAAAGTCATATTTTCTATGCCACAGGCAGAGAAACTAAGTTCTGTCCTAAGCACTTTCTGCACTGGAAAGAAAATTTTCTTTGAATCACTTCCTCAGAGTTACTCCCATACGATTTTAGCAAGATGACCTCAGGACTGGAGAAATCTTCTTCCTCTGCCCATAATAACTGGTACCCACTGCACAGAGAGCAATTAAATTTGAAGGGAAGCTGTAGGGTACGTTAACCCTAAAGGTTGTATTGGAAGAGGAAAGCCGGATGTAAGGGAGGGAGAAGGATGCGCAGGTGCCAATTAACATCCAGAGAATCACTCAGAGGTCACAAAAGGTCACTCCAGGCCTTGGTCTCAGGTTTCAATGCCTCTCCACCCATCTCTTTTTTATTAAATTTTGTTAATTTTTATGAGAAAGAAATAGATTTCTAAATTTCTATGTAAAAATGTGTAACTGCTTTTATCACATTCTATAAAGATTTATTAGAATATCAATGATTGATAGAAAATGCCAATTCCAAGTTAAGTCTAAGATGTTTGATACTCAGAAAGACAGTGACGTTAAGCTCAAGTAC
>PVKN010044826.1:0-10044 GCA_004027915.1 Capromys pilorides
CCCCCCCCCCCCCCCCCCCCCCCCCCCCCCCCCCCCCCCCCCCCCCCGCCCCAGACGGTCCCTTACCTGTCCCGTCGCGGACAGTCCCGCCTCCTCTGCGGGGCTCGGGGACCAGGCATGGGCCGGTGAGCGACGCGCCCGCGCCTCACGGCCGCGGTGACTCCCAGAGGGCTCTCGCTCCCGGCCCCCTGCCCCCCGGCCGCCGCCGTTCAGCACCGCGGACAGCGCCTGTCGCCTTTCAGCACCGCGGACAGCGCCCGCCCGCCGCCCGCCGCCCGCCCTGCCCGGCGCGGTCCCGGGAGCCCCGCATCCCGGCTGGGCCCCGCCGCCGCCGCGCGCAGCCCTGAGCCCGGCCCGAGGCGGCTCCGCGCCGACTTGGGAGAGCAGCGAGGAGGGTCCCCTTCTCTCTCCCCGCCTCCCGCCGCCTCCCTCTCGCCTCCGCGCTCCGTGCTCCGCTCCACGCTCCGGAGCCAGCCCCCGGGCACTCTGGACCCGGCTCCCGGGAGGGCGGGGCGGGGCGGGGCGGGGCGGGAAGGCGCGGAGCCCGAGGAGGCGGCAGCGGGGCGCGCGGCTGGGCCGGCTTCTCTCGGCGGCGGGAGCCCAGCCCCTTCCTCCGGCTCCAGCCTCCGAGCAACCCCCAGCAAGGGCAGCCTGAGGCTTCTAGACGCGTGCTGGAGCGCCCGAGCTCCTAAGCCCTGAGCTTCAGTATTGACCTGCCCCAGAAAAAGGGCAGCAGACAGGAAGTATTTATTGAGTGCCTACTATATACCAGACACTGTGCCGGGGCATGTCTTAAATCAACACAGTCTTGTTTAATTTTCTTGACAACTCTTCTAGGCGTCCTCCTCCAACGCACACCTTTCTTCTTTTTCTATAAGTGAGGGCTCTGGATTCAAAGACATTAAATCTCTGCTTTGGTGATAACAGTGGGAAAACACATAGGCCTTGAAGGCCGTGGGCCCGAAATTTGAGGGCTGTGTCCCAGCTATTTACTTAAGCAAGTTACCTCAGCTTTTAAAATCATGGGCTTCTTGTAGGCAAACAGGGAAGCCAGGCCCAGCGATGAAGGGTCATGTGAGGACACACCGTGCGAGGTGTGGGCACCCAGAGGCCTGCTGGCTGACTCACTGACCCAGTCCTCACAGCGAGCGGGAGACTTGCTGTCTGAGCAGAGCGCTCCGGCCGCCCCGCCCCCCACACCCCACACTGTGCCCTCCTCTCACTGCCCCCCACCCCGTCCACTTTCCTTTCATGTGGCTGGGGGGGGATCTCCAACTGAGGTGCTCTGAGTACATGGAGCTCCTCTCCACCCCCCTAGGGCTTGAGTCGCATTGCAGGATCCAAGGTGGGAAGGGGTGCATTGTCCACATGTGAGGTTCAGGCGCAGCGGACGCGTGGACGCGAGGACAGGCCGGGGCTGGGAAGTGCTGGGACCTGGGCTCTGGTGTGGGGCATGCTCCTCCCCACCCAAGGCACTACAGCACCCTGGGTGGTGGGCTGCACAGGGTGAAGGCGTGGGCAGCCGCTGCAGCTCCCAGCAGGCCGAGGGGCAGCCTCTCCACCGTGAGGGGCTGGGTTTCCTCTGCAGAGCATCCCCCCATCTGTGCCTGCCTGGGGCTGGTGTTTAGCCTCTTGGGCATTCTGCCTGCTCCTCCTGCCCTTGCCCTGCCAGGGCATCAGCTCCTCAAGGCCAGGAAGGCTCTCAGACCACACAACAGCCACACAGCCTGCTCTGCTTCCCTCGTCCACGCACCCTTGAGCATCCTTGCTTTCTTCTGGCATCTGCCGCATGGGGCTCATGGCCTCAGCCCCCCTCTGCTTCCCTACCCTGGCATCGTTCCATGCCCAGGCTGCTTACTGAATTACTAATTGAAAAGATAATAAAAAAGCCAATGAAGCAAAAGCCGCACATATATTCCAAATACTCATGTTGATAATTACACGCTGCTGCCCGAAGAGGAAGCTCAAAGTGCAAAGGCCCTGGCCTGCGTGCCGGGAAACCTGGGCCTGGCTCTGCCTTTGTCCCTAACTGGCTGTGCCCCTGACACAGTCACTGACATCTTCTTCGACCTCTGCTTCCTTGAATCTAAAGCCCCTTCGGTCACTTTAAAGGACTGTAGGAACAATGAGCAGTGTGTGAAATTTGCTACAGAGAGCAGTCAGCCGATTCAGGGTGCGAATTTCTTTAAAGGAAAGTGCCTTTCATCCCTCACCAGACATCCATGGTGGCTCGGGGGCTGAGGACTCTCTCATTATGCAAGTTTCCGTTCCATTTTCTATTCCCCCTCCGTATCTCTTCCTTCCCTTGTTCATTAAGTCTTGTCTACCATGTAAGGAAAGCCAGCTTCTGTGTTAAATCCTGAGGATGTAAAGTATAAGACCTGGCCCAGCTCTTTGAAGGAGCTACAGTGAAGGTAGGCGTGTTGGTCAGCAGTTCTAACACATGAGATAAACTCTATCATGAGCTGGACTTGCTGGTTTACACCTGTGATTCCAGCACCTGGGAAACTAAGGCAGGAGGATCATTATAAGCTGGAGATCAGCGTGGGGTGCAAAGCGAGTTCAAGGCCAGCCTGTACTGTATAGTGAGATCCTGTCTAAAAAAGAAAAGAAAAGAAAAGAAAAGAAAAGTAAAGAAACCAATGACAATGAAAATGTCATCATGGAGTAAGTAAATGATGCTCTTCACTGAAAACTCTGGAGGACTTCCTAGAGGAGGTGGCATTTGGGCTGAGTTTTATTAAAGAATGAGACTTCCCTGACGCAGGCCAGGAGAAAAGGGAGTTCTGGCTAGGACGGCTGGACTGAAGGGCAGAAGCTAGCGCGGAAGCGAGGAAGCTGCAGCAGAGGCCAGGAGTGAGAACTTGAACAAGGCCAGGTCAGCCAGCTGGGGAGCAGGCAGTGGGGCTGAGAACAGAGAGGAGAGACTAACTGGGAGGGTAGTGCTGGTGTCAAGGGGTAGTGACGGTGTTATGGTTTGTGTTGAGCTGTCCCCCCAAAGCCTCATGCAATCATGGGGCGGGGACTTCTAGAGTTTGGGACTTGACTCATGATCCACTGGGATTATGTGTTTTAGTATGGATGGGATCATGGATCTGAGTCCTTCGGGGATTATGGGTGTGGCTTAAGGCAGATAGGCTGAGGCAGAGGGCCTGAATGTAATATAAAGAGAGACAGAGAGACACACTGAGCTGTTGCTCTCTGCTTCCCTGGTTGGTCAGTTGCCTCTGTCACCATTTTGTTGCTGTCCCACTGCCATGAACTGCTGCTCTCTGCCATGTGCCTCTCTGCCTTGGAGCCAGCCAGTATGGACTGAAACCTCCAGCAACTGTGAGCTAAATCAACCTTTCCTTCCTTCATTTTGAGTGTCTGCTATTTGTCCCAGCAATGAGTAAAAAGTAACTAAGACAGGCGGGGTCTCTCATTTCTGGAAAGTGGCACCTTCCTGCCAGGGTGTATCGCCAGGAGGTGAGCAGACCCTGTGACCGCCAGGGGCTGTTGCTAGGCATTGGATCCCACAATGTGGCCAGGCTTTTGTACTTTTTTTTGAAGTTTTATTCTTCAACCAGTCATGGTGGTGCATGCCTGTGATCCCAGCTCTGTGGAGGCTGAGGCAGGAGGATTGCTGTGAGTTTGAGGCCATCTTGGGCTACATGAGTGAGTTCAAGTACAGCTTGGGCTACATCGTGACTCTGTCTCAAAGCAACAACAACAGAAAAAAAATAGAGAGAAAACAAGGCCTTTTTTTTTGTCATCATATGATACTTCAGGGCATGGCGTTCTAGCCTTGTCGAGATGGGGATCGAACCCAGGTCCCCTGTGCCTGACTGCATTTGCCTGAGCAGATACTTAAACAACTGTGCCAGTCCGCAGGCCCCTGAATGGGGATTTTTTTTTTTTTTTTTCCAGTACTGGGGATTGAAATCAGGACCTTGCACTTGCCAGGCAAGTGCTTATTCCTAGAGAGAAAAGAAAAGAAAAAGTTATTCTCCTTTTAATGAGGGTGGTAGGTCTTCAGAGCCCCTCCCATCTCTTCTTGCTTGTCTTCCTGGAAAGGGAAAGGACCAGGCCTGGGTCAGGAGACCTCAGGGAGGCAGCGCAGCCCCAGAGGCCCACCTGGAGGGGGCAGCAGGTCGCTTGCAGGGACAGCGCGGGCCACGGCACGCACCTGCAAGGAGATGCCACCGCCACCGTATCTGTTCTCCTCTCAGCTCCCTGCAGTCCCCAAGCAGAGCGCAGCATGGCGGGTTCTGCTTGGGTTGGAGTCAGCGCAGCTGCTAATCTTCTTCCACCTGGGGACTTCCTTTCATAAGCCTTTTCATGCATAAACTCTCAGTTCTTTTTACAAGGGGTTGATTTCTCCACAGCGTTCCCTGGGGAGTATAAGTTGGCAGCCAGCTTGGGGAGATCTGTTTCCTTGCTGATTCAATAGGCCACACATGGAAAGAGACACTCCCCTGATGGGGCAAGGCGAGCCCCGGCCCCCGGAGCCCTGCACCCCTCAGCCAAGCTCATGAACAGGGCCACAGACAGGCTCTGACCTACAAAACCCCAGGCAGGGAGGGAGGAGGCTGACAGAGGACAGGGACAGGTGGGCCTTTGAGCTGCCTGCTAAGCGAATCCCACACAAGGCTCCAGAATGTCACAGCTGCAAGGAGAATTATGGGTGTAGGCGAGTAACAGGAGCCAGCGCTTGACTCAGGACCCAAAAGGGAGACCTGCGAGTCCGAGGCAGGTACTTGGCTGGAGCTGGAGCCCGCCCTGCAAGGCCTTACTGCTCTGCCTCTTCCATTTCTCCTCGGGTGGGTGCTTTGGAAACGCGTTACCAGCCGCTCACTTCCTCTTTCCACGGGCGGCTGCAAAGCTGAAGAGGAGCTGTAGAAACACACGGACTCATTCCAGGGCTAGACGAGGCAAGGCCTTGGCGTCGGTTCTGTCGACTCCCTGCTTGCCTGCAGGGCACATGGTCGGTCACTCAAGCCTGGGGAAGGGAGTGGGTGGCTTATTTTGGGTCTGAGAAGGGGAGGGGCACAGCATAAGGCAGAGGAACAGAGCACCCCTAATGACCCCCTGCCGACCGGCTGTGCAGCTCAGAACCCCAGCACCACCTCTGGCTCCTGCAGGCTGCCTCGGGGCGTGTGAGCGGTTGCTCCTGGCAAGGAGACCTGCGTGGCTGGCCCTCTCCCACGCTGGCAGAGCAGAGGCGTGTGAGTGTGCGCGTGGGGCCGTGCGGGGTGCTGGGTGCCAGCGGTGGCAGGCGCAAGGGTCTTTCACCTGATGCAGGGACAGAAGAACAATGCTTTTTATTCTGTAGCTTTAGAGCACCTACTCACTGGATTTTCATAGACTTGCATCATCCACATCTACAAACAAGGCCTGGGAAGTTACTTCCAACCTGGAATGAAAGGATAATCCGGGGCTGATGCCAAGCTAAAGGAAGAGAAACGAATGGATGCGGGATCCCGCCTACTCCCTGCCCTCGACGTCCTCAACACTGGAGCCAGCTAGGCCTGCAGAGGAAAGCCCTCTGCACCTTTACCTTGAGCTAGGACATTGAAGACAGGGCCCATTGAAGACGGCTGCAGGGCACCACTGGAGCGCTCCGAAGGCTAAAGGCTAAGGCCCAGCACCTAGGACCACGCACGTGTGCGTATCTGCGTGCATGAGTGTGTGCGTGCGCACCCATATGTGTGTGTGTGCGCGCCACGGAGCTATCTCCCCAGCCCCTCCAGGGGTGACTTTCTGATCTAGGAAAAACTTTCTGCCCCTGTGTGTAAGAGGACACATCCACTGTCTCCCTGCTGCAGAACCTGTCCGATGCTGGGATGAGAGAATGCTCCTCTCCTGCCCACTTCTGCTTTAGGGCGACAGGGAGCTGGGAGACAAAAGGGGTAATTGGCAATTTAAAGGAAAATAAGTCCTAGCGAAGCTGGGACACTTCTCACTCTCCTCAGCCCAGGAACAGGAAGAAGAGGGCCCAGACAAAGGGCCCGCTCTGTGTCGCTTGATCTTTTAATCCTCAAAATAGTCCACTTAGGTTGTTCTAAATCAGGGCTCGCAAAGCTTAATGTGCAGGAGTCACAAGTTCACAGTGCCGGAAGACACGTGCCAAACCCCCACCCACCCCTCACCCCAGCAACCCCGTTGCTTTCACTGTTGTTTAAGAGATTGGGACCTTTGATGTGGAGGCTGGAGAAGAAATGGAAGGATGTGCCCTAGGGGTGTGGAGAGAAGCCCGCGCTCTTGACGCGCTGCTGTGCTCCAGAGGGAGTGGAGTGGCACCAGGTCCCTGGTCCTCCCTCGGATCAGGAGACCGCGCTTGTCAAACTCCAAGACTGAGGGTCCCCATGTGCTTCCTTCACCCACGTCCCTTTGGCTTCTCTGATGTCCCTTTTGAAGATCCCAGCCCGAGTCACCCAATAGTGAAGGATGAGGGAAGGAGGAGCTGAGGAGATTCCACTGGGAAGCCAAGCACTGCACAGACAGGGGACATCTACTGAGCAATGCCATGCGCCAGGCAGCGTTCTAACTGCCTTAAACGAATCATCCCACTTAATTCTAACAGCCCACGAGACAGGCCCCTCTCATCACCCCTCCCGTACAGATGTGAAGGGGAGACATTGGGCGACTTAGCCCACGTTCTGTGGCTTGTCAGGGCAGAGCGCAGCCTGAGCGGCCTGGCTCCGTGGCCCCGTGGCCTGACTCTGCAACCCAACACCAGATTGATGCATACAATTACCACGTACCATGGCCATTGCCGAATTTTTTTTTTCAGAATGAACTATTGTTATAGAAAAACTAAAATGCATATAAATGCCCAGCAAACAGGGCAATGGGGAAACAACTGTGTCTTAGTTACTTTTTACTCGTTGCTGGGACAAATACCCGACACTCAAAATGAAGGAAGGAAAGGTTTATTTAGCTCACAGTTGCTGGAGGTTTCAGTCCATATTCGGCTGGCCCAAGGCTGAGTGGAACAGGGCAGAGGGTATCCAGTTCATGGCGGCAGAACAACCAGGGGAGCAGAGAGCGACAGCCCTTTAAAAAGTCTCTTTGTGCTCAGTCACTCTGACGTGGGCCCGTTGTGCCCTAGGGTAGAACCAATCATACCCCAGGATGGGCCCTTGATCCTGCTCTAGGGAGGAGCCAATCATATCCTAGGCAGGCCCAGGTCATGCTCCAGGGAGGAACCAATTGTAACACATAATCCTAGTAGATCATGACTCATGTCTCAAACTCTAGAAGTCCCCGCCCCATGATTGCATGAGGCTTTGGGGGGACAACTAGACATAAACCATAACAAACTGTAAGGAATATTTCTGAGAACATGAGATTATGTGGAGGAATAGCTTGTGTTATGATTATTTTCTTTTTCTTTTGGAGACAGGGTCTGACTATGTAGTTTGGGCTGGCTTTTAGTTCACTTCGTAGCCCAGGCTGGTCTCAAACTCGCAGTGATCCTCCTGCCTCAGCCTCCCAAGTGCTGGGATTGCAGACATGCACCACTACACTCAGGCTGTGTTATGATATTAAGTGGGAACAAAGTGGGTTACAAAATTGCATGTATGCAATTACCAGTGTGCAATTAAACCCAGGCCAAAATCCTAAGAGGAATGGGAAGTGCTATAAAACTTTGTCTCTTGATAGTGGAAACCGGCTCATCTACAGGCCCCTCTTTATTTTTCCCTGTACTCTCTAAATTCTTGGCAATGTGCATGCATTCTCTTAAAATTGTTTTAATTTATTTTTTAAAAATTATTGTAAAGTTTAAATAAAAATAAACATTCCCTGAGAGAATGGCCTGTGCCATGGGTACCCTCTGAGAGCCAGCTCTGCCTCCAGCAGAGACAGGGATGGTGTTGGGGTGACCTCACGCCCTGGGCTGCCTCAGTGAGAGAATTACAGCAGTGCAGTCACATCTCGCAAGGATTATGTCCCTGTACATCCCTAGAGATCCTCATGGCAAAAAAGGAAGGCACAGAAGAAAGTGGCAGGGAGGAAACCAAGGGTGGGACGCCTCATGGCAGGAGAAGAGCAGGGGGCAGAGGGGTGGTGGGGAGGAAAGGGGAGGAAAGGAGGCTGCTGGCTCAGGAGGGCAGGGAGCTGGCAGGGGAGGAAATGAGGGCGATGAGGCGGACAGAGAGAGGGCGAGAGGGAAGGGGGAGGGGAGGGGGAGGAAGGGGGAGGGGAAGGAGAAGGGAGAAGGGAGGAGGAGGGAAGGGGAGAGAGACAGAGACAGAGAATGTGTACTGGTAAAAGATTTAATTCTTTACATCTGTCAAGGCTCCAGTTACGCTGCAGCGGATTGTCCCAATGCTGCAGAAACCATTTTCCGCAGCTCAGCACCGCTTACACGCAGGGGAAGATGTCCCAGGGCTTGCATGTCTCTTCTAGCTGCCTGGCCACCCCCTCGTCCTCACAGTGCCAGCCAAGAAGGCCCTCTCTGGACCGTAGCCACTGTGACTTGCCAGGAACAAGCAGGCCTATGCCTGCTGCAGCTCCCCCAGGCCGTCCTGGAGGCTGCGGCACCAGCGGTGCGAGCCAGAACATGAACGCCGGGATTAACGCCCGGTGCTCTGGGACCACCCTGCGCAGAGTCGGCCTAGGGCTCCAACAGCATCAGCGGAACGTTGAAAAGGATGCTGGAAGCCAAGCACCCTGGTGCACACCTGTAACCTCAGGGGTCGGGAGGCTAAGGCAGGAGCATCCCCGTGAGTCCCAGGCCAGCCTGAACTACATAGCAAGACAAAATAAATGAAATGCAGCCAAACTGTGAGCAGTGTGAGGCCTTCAAGGCCGCCTATATATTCCAACCACAGGGAGAGAAGTGAGGCTCAGAGACCAGACGACGTGGCCAAAGCCACCACTGTTGGCAGGAGAGATGAGCTTTCTGACTCCCTACCAGTAGAGCATTCACTTATGCCTTGGAGCAGGTCATCAGGAGTAAACTCCATTCTTAAAATGTATTTTAGTGTGAGGTCTACAGGGTCTCACTACACAGATTGGGCTTATAGTGATTCTCCTGTTTGCAGCCTTCCAAGCACTGGGATTGAAGGCACGTGTCACCACGCCCAGTCTCAGTTGCTGTTTCAGTGTGCCCTGCAGGTAGGGAGGGTGGTGCATGGCCTATCAGGGGATCAGACCCCGGTCACTGCACCTGTCTAAGCAGGTGCTTTCATCTGCTGAGTTATCTGGCTGTTCCTAAACTCCATTTTTTAAGGTAGCAAAACAGCAGCTTAAGGACTGGGGAAATAGCTCCGTGGCACAAGTGCCTGCCTGGCAAGTGTAAGGTTGTGAGTTCAAACCCTGGTCCCGCAAAAAAAACAAACCAAACCAAAACAAAAAACCCAGCAGCTCGGAAAAGCATCACTGGGATGAAAACTGTCATTTCGGAGCTCAAAGTTAATCTCGCCAAGTACATGCTCAGGGGGCTTTTTGCTAAGTCATACACTTTGTCGAGTCACACACTTCTTCCAGCCCTGAAGAAAAGGAGCAACTGTAACTTTGCAGCCTGCTGGAGTCCTCAGGTAAAAGATCCTCCTTGGGCAGCCAGTAGAGCGAGCCCTGGAGGCAGGGAGTGGGTGTGTTTCTACTGCAATGCTCTGCTTTCTACTATGAAGCCATCTGTCCTGCTGCAGTTGTGGCGTGTGAGGCCGCTGCCATGGGAAGCCACAGATGGAGCGTGTACTGTGCCCCCACCCTCAGGGAGCAGGGTAGGTTCTAGGGCTGCAGGGGATGTGAGGCCGTCAGAGACAGCACTGTTAGCATAGAACAAAGTCAAGCCACACATATACAAGGAGGTGGCAGGTTGACAAGTTTGGATTCCTCACAATTCCTGGAGTGTGTGTGTGTGTGTGTGAGTGTGTGTGTGTGTGTGTGTGTGTGTGTGTGTTCCAGTTTCAGTGCTGGGGATTAAATCCAGAAGCTCTAACCTGCTAGGCAAGCCCGCTCCCGCTAAGTGACATGCCCAACCCTAGCATCCTGCCTTTGGATGCACTGTTCTGTCCCCTTGAAATCCCTGATCCCACCCCTCTGCATATGGTT
>PVKN010044827.1:0-10034 GCA_004027915.1 Capromys pilorides
TCTCTCTCTCTCTGTCTCTCATATACATGCACACATCCCAGGCCCTATTTATTGCTAAATAAATAATTTTACTGATTAATGGTCTTTTGCTGTTAGGCACAGTACTTACACAATATTTCTTGGTTCCTCTTTCCACTTTCAATCAGTTCTCTACTTAAGTATAACATTTTTTCCTCTCATTGTATTTGTTTCAATCTTTTCCAGTACTTTCTCTCCAGAACAATCAAAGTAACACTGCAAAATCATTTCCAATCTTGAACAGATGAACACTTTTTTTTTTTTTTTTTTTGAATGGACAGTTTTTTATACACTCAGGTCAACCCCAAAGTTACTTAAGGGGAGTGCAAGGACAGTCAAGAAAAAGCCATGACCTCCAGGTGGCAGCAGCATGTAGCCAGCTTGCCTTTGGTGTCACATAGGGAGCCGGCAGGAGCTCTTCCAACCTGAGGAAGGGTTCACCAGGTAGAAGGGCAGCAGGTGAAGCCAACTCCTATCGGAGTTAGCAAGCAGCAAAAGGGCATGCAGAATGTGCCTCGCTGATGCCACTTAGCAACATGGTGCAGAGTTTGGAGCAGAACTGCAAAGGGCAACAGGGTGGTCCCGGGATGTGTCCCATATAAGCAATGAGTAAACAGTTTTGCTGAACACATGAAGCAGGCAGGCATTAAATGGTCAAAGCCTGGCTTATTTTTGCTGCACTTAAAACAAATGGATGTGTGGGTTGGCTAGATACTCAGTGGACTAAAGCTTCTGCTTGGACAGAGTGCAGAGGCCAGGGTTCGATCCCCAACTTGCTGTGCCAGCCCCAACCCCAGGGTGCCTTGAGAAGGTAATTGAGACTGGGCATGGTGGCAGGCACCATGGGAGACTGAAAATGGGAGTCACTACAAGTCAGATCTACTTAGTGAGACCCTGTTGACCCTGTAGATCCTTACTAAAATTCAAAAATAGGTAATATTAAGCACAAAACCCTACAGACCCTGTCCTAAATTCATTTAAAAATAAATACATAAAAGAAATGGATGTGTAAAAGCTTAAGTTTTACACTGTTGAGCTTTTGTGTTAAAGGCCCAGGTCTGCTGTGCAAAAGTAATTAAGATAGGGAGGTCACTCAGGAGCTACGTTGGGCCACTTACGTGGGTCACTGACGTGGCCCTTAAGTTCCGCTTCTCCACTCTTTCTCACGACTCTGCCCCATGCACTGGCTGTCCCCACCCCAGTTTCCATAGCTCTGCTTTCTGTGCGCCCATCACACAGGACACATGTGTGTCTCCTGCCCTTACCGATGGCTTCCTTGGGCCCAGATCGCATTACTGCTCCACAAGGAAGCATTTCTAACTTTCCCTGACACACCTATGCTCCTGCTATCAAGTGCTCCAAAGGCCAAGTACACCTACTGCTAGGAGCTTCTCTTGGCTGTAATTATATGATTTTGAGTGGTGCTCTGAATTTGTTCCCCTGCTGTAGTCAAAGTTCCCTTGGACCCCAGACTGTGCAAGTGACACAGCAATATGTGCATATTAGGCACATTACACTGTAAATAATGCTTGAGTGAATAAAACCACCTAAAGGTAGAACAGTTTATTAAGATGATCAATAAGTTAGATCATATATCAACATAAAGTCAGGTTTGTGTTCTGTCTTTCTACTCATCTTTTGGTCTAAAAAATATTTTCACCCAAGGTCATTAAAAATGCTTAGATACTTTCATCTAAGGCCGTTAGTGTTTAGAAATCTTTATCCATAGATAACATTATAAAACCCTTTTATTTATAAGTATGCCAGCCCAGGGATTCAATAACACTACCAAACATTATTAGCATGCACACAACTGATAACTTAATAATCCTGGAGAAATATAAGAAACTACTGCAGCTGAATTATGTACAGGTAAAAAAAATTTAACAGCAGCAACTCACATGCACAGGGACATGAGAACTGTTTTCAAAAATATGAAATAGCTGTTTATACTGGCAAGGAAACTAAGTCACCTCTCTGTCCTTGCCAGAATTCTTCTGAGAGATGTGAACTTGGAGGGGAAAAAGTAGTCTCATAATGTTAGCTTTGTAAGTTTGAATATGATGTAAGTAAAGATTAAGCAGTTAAAATCATTTTACAACACTTACCACAATTTTCAATTTTGAAATTTCTACACAAATCTAGTGACTAAGGTAGGTCGTTTTAGTTTCAAGTACTTAATAATGTTGTTTTATAAATGCTCATAAGTTTAGTCTATAATTTTAAAAGAACGCTAGTTACTTTCTTATATAAATGCTGATATAATCTTTATACCATAATATTTTATGGAGTTAATGTTGTACATTTTTAATCAATCTTGGTAATGGCCTACATTTATACTCACAAGCTATTAAGATACGACACAATTAAAAATGTAAGTTTTATGTTAAAAAGTATATTAGTCAACTGAAATGAACTCCTGTTCTCAATGATGGGATATTACTCTCTAATTAAATCAGCTACGGTGACTGTGTTTGCTAGGATCACTGAGCAACTTATTTCCAATT
The DNA here is from genome assembly GCA_004027915.1 of Capromys pilorides. NCBI lineage: Eukaryota > Metazoa > Chordata > Mammalia > Rodentia > Capromyidae > Capromys > Capromys pilorides. Next base: position 2,526 of record PVKN010044827.1, read on the forward strand.
CAAGAATTAAAAAGTGGTACCTCTTACACCTGGAATTAATGTAATTCTTTGAAAATACAGTGAATTGTCAAATCAGAAAGAAAGTTGTATTGAAGTTTATCTAATTCATTAAAAACTCACACTGCTATCCAAAGGATTTTAAAGACATCAGCTAACTAAACAGAGGGCAACGAAATAAAAAATCTTTGAGGCACGCAGATAATCGAAACCTAAACAATGTATCCCAAACTAAGACATTTAATATATCTGCAAAATAGTCAAAGTAACTGAGCATAGTTTTGTGTTAATATACAATAGGTTGGTTTTCTGGGAGAGCAGAGAGGAGGACAGGATTCCAGAAAGACCAAATGCCTAAAAGTCTCTCAACCAAGTGAGAGATATGTGTGTCTACATCTGTTTGGATCCAATATATGGGCTAAAATCGCTAGTACACGCAGGGAGCATGCATGAATTTTCTCTTTATTATGGACATTAAGATAAATAGTTAATGAATAGACATCAAAGAGTTAGGGAGGCCTTTAATGCTTTCTGCATGTCCAGCTGTAACCTAACTCTCAAAATAGCTGAAACAGAAAGTGGAGTCAAGTAAATAGTGAAAACAGAGTTAGCTGTAAATTTTGTCCTAATCTGTGGAAACAAACTTGCCTCCTCTTTCCATCATATGGATAACTTCCTATGTCAAACCATGTTAGACTAACCCAGTATTCCAAGTGATCTAGCATATGCAAAGAAACCAACCAAATGCACTCTAGAGTCTATGTTTTATATAACCACATTTATAAAATAAAATGATAAGGAAGCACATAAATATATAGATAATGTAGTGCTGGTGGTTATTATGAGACTCCTGAAAACAGGAAATCAAAATTCAAGGTGAATATGAGCAAACAGCAAAGTATTCACAGCATGAAGAACTGTGAGACAATACATAACCGTACAGAGTGAAGAACAATGTCAAGCTGTACCTATGCACTGAGGACAGAATAGATATTCTTCTTGCATTCGCTCAACAAATGTGAGGTGTTTAAAATTTAAGGCACTTGACCAGCCAGCATGCATTAGTTTGAGTTCAAGCCTCATTAATTATCAGTTGAGTCCCCTTTGGCAGGTTAATTAGTTAGGATTGTTGTGTTTTACATCCTTAAAAGAGGTTAATGTTAATATATTCTATGTTATTAGGAAAATCAACAAATAATATTTTCATGATGATCCCTACGTATAGTTATTAGACACCTCACCTCTTTATTTAAGGTTGTAAAATAAAGCTGCAGAGGATGAATAATGTAAAAGTGATGTTATAAGCCAGTAAGTCACAATCCACTACAAAGCACTATAAATAATGAGCCCAACAAGGCTTGGGGCATAAGGCAGTGGCAGGGTAAGCCTAGGACAACACTCTCTGAGCAGGTGTTCTTTGCCGCAACAGAGTGAGAAGCATAAAGTCACAAAGATTGGAAAATGAGTAAAACAGCATCACTTCTGCTGGAGAAAACACTGGAACATTGCACACAGGCTCCTGGTCAATGTTACTCTCCTAACAAAGAAAAACAATGATCTGCTGCTCAGTATCTTCCCAGAAGACAGGACAGGAGAAAGTAAGTCACTGCACTGTGAAAGGTTTTGCCCTTCCAGATCTCTGGAAACTTTCCTATGCCACAAGAATTCCAAAGTATTAAAACGCATCACTGAGAGGGGTTCAGGAGTCTACTTCCCTGGAGGCCTTCAAAGCAGGATAGGTGAAGATCAGTGCAATGTGAAGACAGATGGCGGAAAGCTCACCTTCCCAGCAGCTCTTGCTAGTAAGGTTGTATGTCTTGCCTATGACAGTTCCTGGTCTGATGGTGCGAAGAACCCTTCTCTATGCTGGAATAGGAAGTGCAACACTATTTCACAATTTTGCATTCTGAGTAAAACTTTAATAATGCATGATGAAGCATAATGGTAATGTCCTTACTACTTCTCAATTACTTCTCTAAGCAAGCTGCCTGCAAACATCTTTCAATCAGAAACAGTTCTAGTCCATCTGAGGTCTGAACAACAGTTGTTTGAAATTCAGCTCTTCCGCAGACCAACAGCACATGCCATTTCTCAAGCAAACCACTGGACGGCTGACAAGGCAAAGGGTGGAAAAGAGTTTCAAGAAAGGGAAACCACCGTAAAAAACTCTTACCTACACTAGATAATTAGATATAAATATTATCACGAACTAGGATTGTGTTTAATCAACAACAGGACACGGACAGGCTCCTTATAGCATCATTGGAACTGCAATAATAGTGCAATTCAGTTTAGCATTAAGCAAAGTTTACTTGGAGGAGGGGGGGATTGCACCTTTAAGAACACGATTTCTTTTATTATTTTCCTAATCAAATGTACCTGTGGCCCCATAGTGGACTTAGATCTGGATTATGGCCAGCAAAATCAAATGATACCAGACTTAAAGTCGACGTCATTGGTGAGCTCTCATCCTGGAAAAGATACATTTAACAAAGTCTATGTGTTTTAGAAATTCATGGCTAAGAAAAAGAATGTAGCGTGAAGAAGTGGAGAGCAGGCAAAAAAAATAATAAGAAAGGCCATCTGCAGTTATAGTGCCACTCTGGAGGGTCTCCACTCACCACCGGAAGCGCTCTGCCTCCAAATCAAGAGTAACGCTAGAAAGGGATGAGTCAAAATCTTCACGTGGACATTAAGAAGATCTGCACGCTGTTGAGAGGGCCACCTCAAGACTCCCGCCCATAGGTTTCATTACCCAGTAAGGAATACCAAGGCAATTTTAAAATACTTAACTTTAAGATCTGTTATCTGAAATCATGTTGGGAAATAGCTATGCATTTTAAAGATAGGGTTTGACAAAGCCCAGATTAGAGGAGAAAAAGTTTCTAGACGGGTTCCGCACTACAAGCCTTTTGTAAGCCGAATTCCCTGAGATTTGCAAGAGGAAAAAAGAAAAAAAAAGCTGATCCTTATCAATTAATTAAAAAGAATGAAATAACAGTAGACAAAGAGGAGAGCGAAGAAACTTAAGGAGATGTTGGGGCGGTTGCTTAACAAATCAAGCAGTTCTGCGAGAGGGACACGAGGTGACAAGGACAGAAAAGTCGTCTTGTAATTCACCCCCAGCCCCCGCTTAATTCTGGAGGAATGTCTAACTTAGAGCTGCAAAGGGCTCCTTCAGTATACTTCTCCGCCCGGCTCTTCGGCGATATGCACCCCTCCCCCTTGGTCTTTCTTGCTAATATGCAAATTCATGCAAAAGTGCTCACTTCTGGATAAAGACCCTCACTCCTAGAGTTTACAGATCCATCAGACTTTAAAGCAGCAGTTCCCAGCGTAAGGAAATTGCGCTTCTGTAAGCTCTTGGCAAACGCTTCCTATCCATCCACCAGTTCATTGGCAAAACGCGGCGAGAGACTGATGGATGGGAATCCAGCGTTTTGGCTCTGCAACTCGGTGTCGCCGAGGACTCCAGGTTCCCGGGTTGGAGCATCTCGCGCCCTCCCAGCCTCTCCAAGCTTTCCTCGGCCTCTCTCTGTTCAGTTCTCTCGCAGCCAAAGGATTATCTCGCCCCGACACATTTCTTTCACAGAGCCCTAGAGAAAGCTCGGATTTGGTTGGAGCTAAGAGCCGGAAAACACGCACCCAGGCTGCTGCGCGAGTTGTCGGAGACTTAAGTGTCACTCCGCACCCGGCTCCCCAGCGGGGTGGGGCTGCAGCGCTCCCCTCGCAGGGTTCGCGGGGTCCGGGGACCCGAGCCCGGGTGGACCTAACCACTGCAGTGGGCTCTGCTTCCGGAGGTCCGGCAGGAGGGCGGAGAGGCGGTTCGGGAACTGTTAGGGCGCCGGGTGGCTGGGGTGTCGCCCCGACACAAGAGAACCACAGATACCGGGACGCGCTGAGGAGCTGCAGCGGGAAAGCCCGCCACGGTCTGGAACAGGCACTCTCTGAAGTACCCAACAGCCCTGAGACGCTGAGGTCGGAGCGTCAGGGTTCCCCCACCCGGGTTCGACCCACCCCCAGCCGGGCGACCGGCGCTCAGCCTCTTGGAAGGACCAGGAGAGCGCAGGGCCGGACTAGGGGAGCCCTCAGGGTCTCCACCGCCCCCGCCAGCGCGAAGGCGGGAGCCGAGAAGGCGCCACCAGATCGCGGCGCTGGGCTAACTGTGGCCGCAGTTGTCCCAAGTTTGCCCAAGCGAGAGGCGCAGGCTGGGCGCCCAGCTAAGCGATCCGCTCTGGACCCGAGGTCCCGGGTGCCCTCGGACCTCCGCAGGGACGCGAGCAGAGGGAGGCGGGAGGGTCCAAGGGTGCTCCCGCGTGGCACACAATGAGGCAGCCAGGACCTACACCTTCTCCCCGAGCCCGGGCAGCCTCGGGAGCATCCGCCACCCAACGCACGGACCCCAGCCCCAGCCCTGAGAGAAAGTGATCAGCAACTCAGCAACAGGGCGAAGAGGGCGCCCTGCAGCCGGGGGCCGCGCCGCGCGTACCTGCGATCTCCTGGAAGGGGACGTCCGCCAGGCTGAATCCCTTGGCACCGTACGCCTGGCGGACCTCGCCGCAGCTCCGAGCCTTCACATCCGCCCCGGCCGGCAGGGACAGCAGCAGCCCCGAGAGGGGAAGAATCACGGCCCCGATGCAGGCAGGCATGGTGCAACATGCAAATCCAGCTCCGCGAACCCCAGGGCCCGTGCGCTCTTCACCTCGCCCCTCGAGCCAAAAGCCCGCCAGTGCCGGGGACGCTCTCCTCGCCGCTGCCCAGCGTCACCCGCTTCCGCCTGCCGAGAAGACGACCGCGCAGCCCTCTGGACCGCGCTCAGCAAACTTTTATAAGCCAGATGGAGGATCGCGAGCCACCCGGGGCCGGCTGGGAGGCAGCGCCGCGCTCCGCTAGCCGCTTCTACCGTAGCCGGTGTGATAGGCACAGAAAGGCAGGTTTTTAAAAAACCGCCGCGGGTAGGGGTGGGGGTCCGAGCCGCATTCAGAGTTCGCAGCCCCGCGCGGATCCGGAGCGGCCAGCCGGGCTGGCCGAGTGCGCGGCGGCGAAGGTGGCAGCGCGCGGCTCTGGGGAGGAGCGACCCGCGGCGCGAGGGTGCGCGCGCGTGTGGAGTCGGTGCGAGCGCGGAGCTCGCGGGCTGTGTGTGCGTGGAGGTCGGGATCGGGAGGCACGGGATCCGGGGAAAACCTCGACTTCGCACAGACTGAGGAACTGTGAGAATCTTCCTGAAATAAGAAGAGAGAAATCCCGGACTCAGACGCGGGAGGCGAGGGAAGGAGAAAGGAGGGGAGAGGGGCCAACGTGCTCCTCCGTGCACAGCCGAAATTCAGGGGCTGAGCGGGAGGCAAAACCTGGACTGGATCGCTTTCTAGGAGAAGGAGAGAAAAAAATTTAAAAAGGAACCATCCTGTTTTCCCGTTGACTTCACAGCCTTCATACTGATCTGAAGGCTATCTAGAAAGACAAAATATTTGCGAGTCACTAACTGATGTGATTAAACTGTATTTTTGTAGAGACAGGCGACACTGCAGGTCCAATTGTTGTTCCTGTCCTAGTGAAGCTCAAAGCCAGGGTAGAAATAACACATAGAGGACCCCTGGGTTGAGGAGCCCAACATTACCACCACTAATTAGTTTTCCAATCACGGTTTGGTTTTATTTGGGCTTGCTCTGTAGAGACAGGTAGTTTATGCATGCACTGGAGACCAGCAGTCCTTTATTTTTAATTTCTTGGTTCCGTACTGAACAAATTGCTTCTTTTTTTTTCCAAATATGAAACAGTCTGGAATCAGAAATCACTATGCTTAGGTTGGTAGTGTGTGGAGGAACGCAGCGTCAGAATAAAACAGAGACACAATGACAAAAGAAAGAACTAGAAGGAAGACGTTGAGGAGGAGACCATGTCTTTTTTCTCTCCAAATGCTTCTCACACACCACACTTCACGTTGTCTTGCAAGTTAGCAGAACTCTCAAGAATGGAATCAATACACTTTTTTTCAAGTCTTCCCCTTTACAGTGAAGTTCTGTGAAATGGGATAAAAGGGAAGGCTAATTTCCATGGACTTTTTAGTGCCAATAAGCAAACATACAACTGAAGTCTACTAGACCCAATAGGTACTAAAACCCAGAAGATCAGGGTTTTAACTACTTAAGGTAGTTTAAGTGAACCCAACTCACTGGAGATTGGGTGGTGGAAAAGAGAGAAAGGAGAAACACACAGAGAAGGAGTAGGTGCATTCACTTGGCCATATGTGTGTTAAGGCAGCACACTATTTAGAAATTATGTTAGGTAAATGCCTAGTTTCCTAGAGCTCACCTCCAAAGCAACACAAAAACGTTTTCTTGATGACACTGTTAAGGGTCAGAATGACTTCTGAAATCCAAATCTTTCCATCTGTCAACACCATCAGAGGCATCTTTCCCATCATCACCACAAGGTAACTATGTATTGGTCTCTTTAATAAACACTTTACCTAACCCATTAGACAGACTTTCAAGTGAAATTTCAAATTCATATAAGGTTTCAAAATGTTTTTTTAAAACAGGTAGTTGACAAGGTAACTGGTTCTTCAGAATTCATAGCAACACAAAACAGACACACACCCACATAAACACACACACAATAACCGTATTTCAGCACAGTATTTCCCTTTATGATATCTGTGCTAAGTGGCTGAACTTACTTAACTCATAACTTGTTTTTTCAAAAGTCCGAAACCAAGATAACAAAAATACACCCCAGTGTCTTGGTGGGTGAGAATTGAGGGTGGAGGGAGCGAGAAGAAAAATCATTAGCTGGGGAGATACCTCAGTAGCATAAATGTCTGCTTGGCAAGCACAAGGTCCTGAGTTTAGTCCCAAGTACACCCTCCAAAAAAAAAGAAAAAAGAAAAAGATTATTTCTTTCTATAACATCTTATAACATGACCTTTCATAAACTTAGGGCTGTATCACAGTCGGGTTCCTGGCACCATGCACTCCAGAGAAAGGGGCAAACATCACAGAGCCTATCCTATTATCTCATACTAGAGCATTATAATTTAATAAGACTTAGCAGTATACTGCAGATAATTCCTCTTAAAAGCCTTTAAGGGCCTGGAGAAGTAGCTCAGTGCTATCTTGTTTGCCTAGCAGGGGAGGTAGCTTGGGTTCAAGTCTCAGAACCACAAAAAGAAAAGAAAATGACATTTCAGATGGAAGAATGATGTGTAAAATATGGTATGCCATTTAAACTTATTTTAAGAACAACTAATCATTAAGTATTTAATGAGCACACATATTCAAAGCAGCTGTGTGGGATTAGGCTACTGTTCCTGTGCATAGTTCCTACTAAACTTCCTCCATTCAGGAAAGTCTCTTAAAAGTTTTGCCAAAAGTAATATATGGGAAGAGTTATTAGTTTAAGCATCAATAGATCAGCATAATCCTTGTGGGAGAATCAAGACAGGTTAAGGTAGTTTTATGCACTTTAGACCAAAGAATTAGGTAACCCACTTGGTCTGTCTGTTGGGTAATT
>PVKN010044828.1:0-10037 GCA_004027915.1 Capromys pilorides
CAGCTCTCGCTGAAACATAATTGTGATCGCTGCCCAGTTAAAAATATCGGAGGCCCTGACAGGACCCCAGCCCTGCACTGCCACCAGCAACATGTGAGCCCTCAGCTGGTGCACAGCTAGCTCTGCAGGACCAATTTGTGTCTTCTGGAGCGACCTATTCACAGTGCTGGACACCCAGCACACCCCGCTTCCCATATTCCCCAAGGGAACAGTCATCAGGGAAGGGACAGGCTCTCAGCGTGGAGGGAAACCTGCAGTAAACCAAGTTCCAGCATAAGCCCCTCCCCACCTCCTCATTTGCATTTCCCCAGGTGTGGACCTGCAGAGAGATAGGGAAAACCCCAAACTGCAGTTGCGGCGGGTCCAGAGTCTGAGTCCTGCACAGCCCGAAGAGCTCAGTTAACTGCCTCCAGGCAGTGTGCAGCAATGATGCAAGTTCCAGGGGAGGAACTGTTTTTTGAGTTGGTTTCTTTTTTCTCCTTAGTGATAAAGTCTGAAATATCAGACTGAATAAATATTGTGAAATGAAAGTTGTTTGACCAAAACCAGTTTTCTGTTCACTGACTATAAATTCAATCAAGCCAATGAGAGCCAGGATCGGAACTAATTTGCTTTAAATATTATGGTAAGCAGTGCTAAAAAAAACTATTACAGAGTAAAATAAAAGCTACCCTCTTCCAAATGCCTACTTTAGTTCAGCACACCGGCTTACTTTACTCACAGATAAATTGTCACTGAAGTCAACTGAGATCTGAGAAATATGAACCCTCTCTTTCAACACTACTCATTGTGTTCAATTCATAAGCAAGTTAAGCGCCCACCGCACTCTTCAAGAAAATATGAAAGTTGGTGCTTTGAAATACAAAGCTCAGACTACACTCAGACCTGGAGCGCTATCTGCACTTCAGATCCCACCGCATCTGCAGCCTCTTCCGAGAATGCTTTCTTCTCGGTGGGGAGGATTACCTCACCTGGAATTCGCTCTGCTGGCCGCAAGGTTGCAGAAGCCTGTTCACGTGAATGAAGCTACTTTCTCAGGGGCAGGGGCGGAAGCGCCCTCCTCTGGCTCGGTCAGGAGCTTGGGCAACCCCGCGGGGAGAGCAGAGGAAGCCGCCTGGGGCAGTGCGGCTGCGGGGACCCAGGACCTGCCGTTGCCTCCTGCCTCGCTGTCCTAGCCAGGATGCAGTTCCTTGATCCTGAGGAGCTTCTCGTAGATGAAGAGGATGATATTTTTGAAGAAGGTAAACACAGCTCCCTGGCAGGAGCTATGGTGTGCTTTGCTTTGTTCCACACTGCTGGAAAGGTTTGCCTGATGTGGGTGAGGACTTGAGTGGCCTGAAAGGGTTCTGAGTGGACAGTCATTGCGGGCACCAGGCTGGGCACCAGGGAATGCCCCCGCCAGGGCTTGCTGTGCAAGGGAACTGAGCGGTTTCCAATTTCTTTTTTAAAGGTAGAAGGAGACAAAATTTTAGTTCGGGTCAGAAACTACCACTAAATCTTTCCTGTTGTCCCTTTTCTCTGATGCCTTGTCTGACAGCTTCAGGGAAACCCATCCCAGGGCTTAGCACACTGCAGCCAGCTGGGTTAGGAGGCCCACTGGTGGCATGGGACACAGTTCTCCCTGGCACTTGGGGCCGTGATCTGTTTCCTGGCTCTGCCCCCTCGGTACCTGTATCTTTAGATCTCTTCTCTTTTATATCTCCCCCCCTCACTTAGGTGCCACCCCAGTCCTCTACTCCCCTGCCCTTTCCTTCTCTCCTAAGCTGAACCCTGTAGGATCTGACCCGAGGGGCCACCCTTTGTGCCCACCTCTACCTCACAGATTTTCCAAAATTGATTCTGCAGTGCAATTTGTCTATAAAACTTGATATTTATTTATTTACTTACTTACCGTGGCTCTGGGGCTTGAACCCAGGGCCTTATGTGTGCTCCGTAACTGCTGTACCACTGAGCTATACCACTAGCCCAGACTTGCTGCTTTACATAGACAATCTAGTAATCCACGGATGTCTCCTTCAATGCTGCCCATGACACTGGGCCCTAAGCAAGAGCTTTTCTAGAATGTGAAACTGTCTAAACAAATGAGAACCTTCACTCAAGGATCTCAAAATTTAGTTATTTTTTATAAGAAACCATGTCTAGGAATTTTTTTAATTCCATCAAATAATATTTTTTTAAGCAGTAGTGTGTTTTGTAGTGATTATACAAGTAATACAGGTTTATTAAAGAAAAAGATAATATCTTAATAAGACTTTTTTTGCACTAGTCATCTAGTTGGTGACCATCTTTCCATTATTTTATTCTAGCCCCAGAAATATTTGAAATCATCATTTGTGTCTTTGTCACAATTTAAATTAGTTTGGAGACTGTCTCTTCTGTAAGCTCCGTTGCTGTTTCCTGGGGTCTGGATCACGCCTTCACGCGGACACAGCTGTTGAAGTGCAGCTCTACTTTAGAGTTGGGTCTTCCACTCGGTTCTTTGGCTTTCGCTGTAACCTGAATATGTTTTCTCTGGTTGCAACCACTTGGATGCCACTTTCCTCACAACCAGGAAAAGAAGTCAAAATCGGGCAATCTTGTAGTCATTCACCCTCTCTCTAGGAATGGCATTCCAATATATGGCCAGCCCTCTTTTCTTTCCCCAAACAATTCCATTATTCTCTCTCTCTCTCTCTCTCTCTCTCTCTCTCTCTCTCTCTCTCTCTCTTTCTCTGTCTCCCCCCCCCAATGCTAGACAGCTCCACCTATAGACTAATGCTCCCACTCTGAATTATAGGGGACTCATCCTGAAGAGGAGGGCATGATGGTGACCCTGTGGCATCTCTGCCCTGAGCCCTAGTAACTATCAGGGGGTGACTAATTTTACTTTGGAAATGACAGTGCAGGGAAAAGCTGGTGGTCAGACAGGACCTAGACCCCAGTTCTGGTTCTGCTTGTATTGCCTGGGCATAGGTTATGTTGGGTTTTCTCCCTGGTGCAAAGGCTCCAGCCCGAGTTGCACAGAGGATCAGCACTGCAGATCATGAGACCTCAGTGCACTTCCATATGATGCACTTGACTCTTTCCAAATCGATCGCTTTATTTAACTTGACCCATGCAGACTGCAGAGGGAATCTTACAAAGCCAGTGTCCAGTGTATCTTTTACTTTCAGAGCTCCTGTTTGCTAAGTGAGGTAAGATCTTATCATTTTCAGCAACCTCTGTAAAGGGAATAGGCAACTTCTGGATAGGCAATAGCTTCTGCCTGGGCTGTGCAGTTAATCTCCTCCATGATGCTATGCAGGCCACTTAATTTCTCTGTGACTCAGTTTCCCACAAAAAAAAGAAGCACAAACATCATTAGGAAAGTGTTTAGAGTAGTGCCTAAATCATAAATACTAATTCTTACAGTATCTACCAAAATAGATATCCAGAAAAGTGAGCCACTTGTATGGAATTCAGCATTCTTCACTTGTCCAGTTAGGCTAGCAAATTCAAAGCAGAGTTTATTTACAGAGCGTCAGTGCCTGAGCGCCACTGTAGAGGCTTCCTGCAGTGGCAGCAGCACTGGACAAGCTGCCAGGGCTGGGCAACCCCACCCCAGCCACTCGTTAGCTGTGTAAACTTGCCTAGGTCACCTGACCTCCTCCAGGCACGTTCCTCATCAACCCAGGAGGTTGGCTGTATGTTCTCTGAGGTCTCATGTTTAAAACCCATTCTCTGCACAGTGACACTTGTTCCCCATAAGAATCCATGCCTGTTCTCGGCCTCACTCAGCACCCCCAAGATAGCAGGAAGCACTCCACACAGCTCATGTCCTATGCAATAAAAAGGAAAAGGCTCAGAAGCTTGTTATTAGGGCAACCACATATTGCCATGCAATGGACACATTTATACAGGAAACTATGTTCCCCAGGGGACCTATGGGACCACAGAAAGATAGGAGAAAGAAATGAGTCACGCTTGTGATGTATGTTTTTAACTGCTTTTCTGAGATCCTCCACTTCTGTTATTGTTTTCTGTGGTTAAAGAAAATGTTAACATTCACAGAGGCTAAGACCCAAGACGCATCGTTCTGTAATTTTGCTTTGTTCTGCAGCAAGGTTGCAGAGAGGGGATAAAGGGTAGGTTGTGGGACAGAGAGCAGAGAGAATGCAGCCTCTGCCCACACACCTCAACCAAATAACCTTTTTTCTCTCTCTCTCCCCTTAAAGTTTGCTTTTCAAACACCAATACCAACATTATGTGATTTAGAATGCAGTTACTCTCAAGTAGATATGATCTTTCCTAGGAAGATGATTGATTTGACTATCAAAGTATTAAAAACCCAGTTATTAGAATTACAGGCCCTTTCCCATGGTTGTCTGAAACGTCAGATTACAGGGCATTCATCTCTTCCAGCACTGTGTGATCTTGACAACCAATTTGGTAAATGTTAGTGGAAGCAGCTGCCTGGGTGGTAATAACAATGGCATCTATATTAACAACAACAATGATGATGATGATGGCGGTGGTGGTGGTGGTGGTGGTGGTAGTGATGGTGATGACTGAAAAAAAGAATAGAAGATCCATGAACAGCAGAAGCCTTAGCCAGCTGTCCAGAGCAGATCAGAATCCATGTGCAGGAGGAAACAGTCCTCCAAGGCTGGTCAGTTAGAAGTGCAGCAGCCAGGATGAGCCCTTAGCACCAGTTAGAGCTGCAACTCCTTCTTTCCTTAGAAACATGAACCCTTCCTGCTCCTGTTTTCAGCACTGCTGGGTAATCTGCTGTCAAGTGCAATGATTAGAATAATAAAACACCTCGAGCTCACAGTACATGGGCAGGGTATTGCTCAGGCTTTTGTTCTCCCTGGGGGCTCCTACAAGTCTTTTATGATCTCATTGCAAAACTCTGGCCTGATCTTGAGCCATCCTTGCCTCAGAATTTGCCCCACACAGCACTTCTCCTGGATGACTGTGTCTGGGAAAGGCATCTTTCCCTTTTCCTTCTCCCCAGACAAGGAGACTCTACCCCTGAGGTGACCTGTCACAGGAGTCCCCTCAACCATTGGCTGCTGGCAGCCCTTAGAGATACCCACAGAGGGTGGGAACAAAGGCCACTCACTTTTGAGCCAAGTCTCTCACCTTTCCCCAGGCCATGTAAGTCAGCACCCCCTCTCTTTCAGGGGAACCTCACTTCAGAACAAAAGACTGCAAACTATTTGAAAAAGAAATTGTAATTAGGATTGTGCTAATCGTTTTTTTTTTCTTTCTATGTAGACTATTGGCAAAACCAAGAGAGGGTTTTACTAGGTAGTCCATTATACAATGTATTATAATATAGGGAGGGAGGGAAGGAGGGCGGAGGGTGGAAGGGAGGAAGAAGGGTAGAAAGGAAGGAAGGAAGGGAGAAGGGGAGGAGAGAGGGGAGGGAGACAGAGACAGAGAGAGGAGAAACTACACTAACTTTATCTACAAAGCCAATAAATCCTAAAAGGCTGGTTAAGTCACACCCTTCATGGGAAAAGGGATACAAACCACAGAAATGTATCAGCCTCAGCTAGAAAGTGTTGCCTTTTTTGTTTGATTGATTATAGCATATTTTATCTCATATAAATAAATATAATCATTGTTATTTATGTTAAATATTTTCAAAATATATCTGGGATTTTCATTGGACCGAGTTAATGGGATTGGAAAGGGGGCAGGAAGAAACTGCCCTAGTCTTATGGCTTGAAAAGAGTTGGTTATTCTTTGTTTTCGTGATCTGCCAAGATGATTGGATCAGTTTCCCTCTGGGTTCCTGGATATGCACTTTAGTTGGAAGTCGCCTCCCCTACTTGTCATGGGGTCCAGAGCAAACACAGACCTCCTCACAGTGATTCATGCCTGTGTGACCTTGGCCATGGATTATGGAGAAGCATTCCCTTCCCATAGATGCCTACAAAGCGTTCTGTGACTGGTGCCAAAGAGCTGGTGTCATTTCAGGGGCACAAACTAAAATAGCACATCACGCTAAAGCCATGCAGACTGTTGTAGCCGCCAGGCCACCCTCTGATTTATGGCCTGCAGTGACCTCAGAGCAACCTATTCCAATGAGGCCAGTGCCAAAAGGGGCCTGCTATCAGGGACGAGGCCCTCAGATGCTGATTTTATTGTGTTCATGATCAGCCTGCAAAGTCTTAACTTACAAAGAGTAGTTGAAGAACTCACAGGACAGTGTCTTCTGTAGGGCTTGGCTTGAAAGTGAGAAGTGGCCACGCACCCCTTGTATGCATGGAGACTTAAAAAGAGAATAAGAAATCAGTTGTGGTTATGACCATAACACCGGAATAATTGACAAGCATTGCCCTTCCTCGTGTCCCCCTCCTGACAGAAGCACTTCACTTGTTCAAGCCAATGTATTTATTAAAGAGAAGTGATTTGTCCACTTAGCTATGCCTCCTGCATTTTGTTGTGCATAGCAAATGTCAGCTTGTTCAGCTTCTCATTTATTTTTGGGTGGCTAAGCTTTGCCTGCTGATTGTTTGCCAGAAGCTCATGATGTTTTTTACTAAGATGTTTAAAATTAAGTCGATTTCAGAAGAGACTTTAAGAGAAGGAAAAGGTATTTATTGACCCAAATGAAAATGATTCTTGAAAGCACCCAAAGGGAAAAAAAGACATCAGAGAAAAGTATTAACCATGGTCTTAAGCAAAAATGGAGAAAAGAAAATGAAACCAGAATGCAGGTGTTGGGAGGATGGTGAACCCACAGATGTCTCCTCCATGTGCAGGCTGAGCTGTGTCATGCCACAGGCGGGCCTGGGAGCCTCAGGTGTGGCTGAAGTGGTAGGCAAAAGAGTTGATGATGCCATAGCATGTGCCTGACCTGGGAGGCTGGAAGGGAGTCCAGGACCAGAATGTTTGAATCCTTGATGCTAGACTAGCTAAAAAGTTACTTTGTGTTGTGCAGAGAAAATACCTCGCTGACCATCCAGAATAACCCTACATAAAAAAGTACAGTATGCGTAGTCATTTTCATGTTTGCTTTTTGTCACACTAGAGATTGAGTTAAGGACCTTTGGCCTGAGCTACATCTTCAGCCATTTTTTTCATGTTAAGACAGGGTTTCACTCTCCAGAATGGACTTAAACATGAGATCGTCTGCCTGTTTCCCAGAGGGCTGAGCTTACAGGCATGCACCACCACATCCAATTTAAGTATTTTTTAAGAAAAAGTTTTTGACCTGTCTTGGGAAATGAATCGAAAGGTAAATATAATGTCTGATTTTACTCTAGAAGGCAAATTAATAATTTATATTGCCTTCATTCTTTTTTATGTGGACTTAGTGTGTCTTAAATTTTTTAATGCAATTTTTAATTCATTTCGAATTAACAAATGCTTCTGGGCAGAAAAATCTTAAGGAAACAATGATGGATGTTAAACTAAACATCTTGGACCTAAATAAAAGTGAGGGCAAAGGTAACTTTTTGAGGAGGGCAGTGTGTCTTGTTTCCCAATTGAACAGGAGAGATATGCTTGTCTAAGGATCTGTAAAGATTTTGGTTAACAGGGAAATTAATCTTAAAAGGTACCTATTGTTGTAACACAGTTTTAGCCTTAGAAAATAATCTTTTCTAAATAAAATAAAGAGAAAAGTAAAGCACAGCTCCCTGACCTTTGCAAGGCAATAATATTGTGATGCCATCATGGTGCATTTCCCCCTTCCTCTCTGGATCACTCAACAGGTGGACGCTTCCGTCTCTCCTCTGTGTAGGGGAGGACCTTGCTCCCTCCCTCTTGACTTTCTTCTAAGTTCTTCATTCAGAGTTAGAAGTAATGAAGTAAATATGAGAAAAATAACTTACCTTTCAGTTCACACAGTGAATCAGCTGATAAATTTGCTTTCAGAAAGCCCTGAGAGGGAACAAATATAAAAATATTTTCTATGGCAAGATGTTTCTATTTATAATAACATAATCCACTGACAGAGGAGTATTTAAAGAAAAATATTCCAAATAGTCAAATATACAGATAAACTGGTGGAAGTTGCTCCAGACTCCCTCCAGATAATTCACATGACTGAACTATTAGGGAGAACAGACTTTCTCCCCTGACTTCTGGTTCCTATGTTGAGGGGCACCCTTAACCCTCAACATGGTATGGTTCAAGGTATAGCTCAGCCCCCTAATAATTTCCATTAATATTTAGCTCTGTTAACATCTCTAAATTGTCTCAGTCAATTTTAAAATCTTAATATAAAGCACAATAAAATGTTTATTTAGGCAGTGAGATAGCTCAGCAGACTAAGCACCTGCTTAGGTAAGCTAGGACCTGGGGCTCAGTCCCTGGCACCGTGTGCTGCTCCAGCCTCACCCGCTGGGCACATTGAGCCAGCAATCGAGTCCAGATGTGGTGGCACATGCCTGTAATCCCTGCACTTGGGAGACTGAAAACAGTAGGCTCACTATGCATTCCCACTGCATAATGAGGCCCTGCACAAAATACAAGAAAGAAAAAAAAAAAAAAAAGATGTCCCTTTAAACTTTTTAAAAGGTTGCTAATTTGAGCAATCCATATTTGGCATTTCTATCATGTGCCTACCCTGCGAACAGCTTCTAGGAGAGGACCAGGCACCTGGTCCATCTTGCTGTAATATGAATTTTGCCTACAGGAAGTCTGAAGCTATCAGTGTTTTCAAATCTTTGGTTTTATTTCTTTTTTAACCATTCAGGTTTCCAAAAGGAGGGAAAGTATCAGCATGTTATTGTTATGACTTGTATTTAGATGCCCCCTCAAAGCCTCAGACACTCATGAAGGGCTTCAGGGGCTGGTAGGATCTAGGGTGTATGGTACTGGGATTAAGGATGCAGTACTTAATTAGTGCTCTGATTGGTTTGGCACAGTTGTGGGTTTGGATATGGGAAGGCTCACCCTGGCTATGGTTGGCACCACTGAAAAGGCTGGAGCCTGGATGGGATAAAAGAGAGTGAGGGGCTTGCCTTGCTGCCTTGCTGCTACTTTCTGCCTCCTGCCTCATCTGCCATGAATTGTTTCTCTTCTGTGATGCCCCTCTGCCTTGCTGCCCTGCCATGGAGACAGCTAACTATGGATGAAAACCCCTACAAACTGTGAGTCAAGATAAACCTTTCCTCCCTTAACTTTGAGTGTTGGCCATTTTTCTCAACATTTGAGAAAATAAGACAGCTAAAGAGTGGGAACAAAATTGAACTGAAAACATTTAGTTCAATCTATCAGGCTTGAGGTAAATTATCTACTCTGCAGAAGCTATAATTCCTTCTCCCATATGGAGATGGTCATAATTATGGTGGTGGTAGTGATGATGTTAGTGGTGCTAATGGTAATGCTGCTGCTGATGGTGGCGATAGTGATCACAGAGGTTGTAATGGTGATGGCAATGATGGTTGAGATGATGGTGGTGCTAATGGTGATGGTAATGGTGGTGACATAATCACAATGGCGATCATAGAAGTTATAATAAGGGTGATGGTGGTTCTAGTTTTTGTGGCCACAGAGGTTGTAATGGTGGCAATGGTGATGATGGTGATGACAGAGGTTACGGTGGTGATGGTGTAGTGGGGATGGTAGTCACAGAGGTTGTAATGGCGATGGTGGTTATGGTGGTGATAGAGTGAGAATGGTGGTGGTGATAATGGTAATGTTTCCCCCCTTCAAAAAACCACTGATGCTAAAAAAGTTCACTTGTTAGATAACTGATGATCATGAAGGGCTTTCTACCTAAAAATTAATTATCAGTTAACTCTGAGTTTCTCATGTGTACCAGGCTCCCAAGTCCCCGTTCCCCTCTTCCACTCCTGCCCTTTGTCAAACCAGGAAGAAATGCCTTAATAAAAGACACAAGCCAGGCCAGCGAGATGGCTCAGTGGTCTAAAGCGCCTGCTTAGGCAAGCTTAAGCAACCGCAGGGACCACAGTTCGATCCCGGTACCTCATGCTGCATGAGCTCCACCCCTAGGACAGGCTGAGCCAGCCATAATTAAAATTTAAAAAAAAAAATAAAAGACGCAAGCTGACTGGATCAGAGTTGTTCATGCATTTTCTTGGTAATATAGAGTT
>PVKN010044829.1:0-10033 GCA_004027915.1 Capromys pilorides
ACGCTAGAAAGAAAAATAACCATAATTGTCTCTATGCTGCCTAATACTAAAAAATACAGTTATTGTAATATGATGATAATAATAGTATCAGTAAATATGTAAACAAAAGCAAAATATCCTTACCACTGGCATATGACTAATTATTTTATGAAAAATTAGATAAATAATAAAATTATTAGAACTAAAAAATAACTCACTAAGCACAAAAATCACCTATATTAATATTCATTACTTAAGATTCTAGACATATAATAGAAAATGACAAGCCATTTACAGGAACAAAAATTCTGTAAACATATATTAAGAAGCATAAAGAACATCAATAGAAATAGAGGACTATGCTTTTGAGTCAGGAACAAATATCCTAACATTTAAAAATTCCATTTTACCTCCTAAGTCAAATCTATAATGCTGCCAATCTGAATTTTATAAAGCACGTCACTTTTTCTCCATGTTATGCAAATATACATATTATGAGTACTTAAATCCACTGCCCATGGAACTAAAACAGCATTTGTTTCTGCATGTTTATATTTCGTTTTTGGCTATTACATGTAGTCACATAACTAAGTAGACAACAGAATACAATCAGAAGTAACATGTGACACTTTTAAGGTTTAGCAATTGATTTCTAGAACATATTTTCAACAGTAAGTTATCCTGAATGGTGATTTGGAAGCATTTTTTTTTTTGAAGCATTTTTTAAATGTGTCAACAGTATAAAAGAAAGACACATCTCTCACCTATGTAGCTTCCAATTGGTGCAATGAAAGGAGCCCTTGCTAGGCCACAGATGGACATACCAGGTAAGGAAAGGCTGAACAGCAGGGAAAGACTAAGAAGATGTTTGCTACTATGCCTAAAGTTAACTCTGCTCAAAAATTTGAGGGAATTCTTCAAATTTAAGGGAACTGTCTTGCCAAAATGACATACACATTAAAAGTCCTGATATTAAATGTCATAAGAAAAGTGAAGAAAAACAGGCAAATAGATTAATGGCAAAAAGTACAACTCTCAAAGAGTCTGATGTGTGTATAGTCCCTAACATAAGTAAAACGATACCAAAAGTAGTTGAAACTCTATGTTAAGTAGATTTTTCAATTCACAGGCAGCACTGAAACTGAAGCCTTGTCTTACAGCATAACTAAAGTTAAAATCTAAATGCATTGTGATATAAACTATAAAAAGAAAATTAATATATTCATGAAAAGAAAATATTGAAGAATACTTGAAACTTGGAAAAGAAAAATTTCTAAAAGAAGAACAAAATAATCCAAACTAATGAAGCTGATCTCATCAACCAAGGTTCTCAAACAAAAGAAAGCCTAAAAAAGTTACCAGTGAAATTGCAATAAGGAAAAAGATACGTACAATACTTGAGATTTCCAGGGATTAATTTCTAGAATAAAAAGGAACCCTCAGGTCAAGTTTTAAGAGACAGGAAACCTGAAAGAAAGAATGACAAAGGCCATTAATGACAAATTTAAAAACTAATAACCACAGGAAGTTTGGGGTTCTATTTTTTCCCCCTATACTCGTGGCACTCCCACATCATAATGGAAAGGTAGTGTGACCTTCACCACCGACAAGGGAATCATATTCTGCTGCTGTTGTGTTAGTTCATATCACTCTGAAGATAGACACCAAGCTGGGAACAAATGCACAGGTCAATTATTGGGGCAAAACACTGTGTAGGTGAATAAGAAAATTCAGTAGAGTCTGAATAGCCTTTGATGGAACACTAAGAAAGAAAAGAGGAATAATAAAGGCAGGGCTTAAATTGCATTGTGCTCCATTGATCGGGCCTTCCACAGCTCCATGTCCTGATGAGTTATAAACAGGGAAGGCATGGCTAAAAGCCAATGCAGAATACTCATTTGTACTTGAGAGGCCAAACAGGGGTCCACAGATGGAGAGATCCTAAGCCACTGACTGTCATGGCTGATGCACTGTGTCAACTTGAGAGTTCAGAAGGTTATCTAAGCAACTCAGCAGGGGGCCAGGGTTCTCATCTTGTACATATCCTCATTCTGTGCAAGACGAGGGCACAGAGACAATGTGAGTGCTACACCTGCCCTGTGGCCTGTATATGCATAGCCTTCTTACAATATAACGGAGGAAAAAAGGCTTGCTCTTCCCTTTTGCTCTTGTTCATTTTGCTGTCTTCTATTGGCGTGAACTGTTTCCCTGTGGCACATCACCCTGCCCTGGAGCCAGCTGCTTATGCACCGAAACCTCCATAAACTGTGAGCCAAGTAAAGCTTCACCTTTTTAACTTTGAGCGTCAGGTACATTGTCCCACCAATGAAAGAAAAGCAACTAAGACAGCCCCCAAGTGGATGCTCGTTTCATCAAGTGGGTGGGTGCTATAGAAGGGGCTCTCTGTTGGTCTCTTTTGCTATAAAGTTGAATTTTCAGAGACACCAGTATCTTCATCATCCTCAGCAAGTGAGGGTCTCTGTACATTCCCTGTCTCTACTTGTATTAAAAGGCCATTTGTGCCCTTGCTACCAATTCTGAGTCATCGTACAACAGACTAACAGATACCCATTGACAAAGATGATTTTAAATTTAACTTGTACTTTTCTTCTATTAATACATGTTCGTCATGCATAATGAGTATGTTCGTTGCGTTCTTGTACATGGCGCACCTTAATTCTTCTTCTAGCTTCTTCACCCCTCCCCACTCTCTCCCAACACTTAGTCTCCTTCTCGCTCTACCCAGTTGGTTATTGCTGTGGCTCGTATCTAGATGTCCATGCAAAGCCTCATGCAGTCACAGACGGGCCTTTTCAGGCATGACTGGATCTAGAGTGTGGTGCCGTGATTTCCTCATGGTGCAGTGCTGGATCAAGGGCACTAGGATTATGGTGTGACTGCCAAAGTGGTCTGGATAAGATACAAGTGATGACACAAGAGCTGTGGCTGTCTCTTGTTGCTTTGCTACCTTCTGCCTGGACTATATCTCCTCCATGTTGCCTGTCTGCTATCTATGCTAGGCTGAAGCCAGCCAATTATGGACTGAAACTTCTCCAAACTTGTGAACTAAATAAACTTTTAATCCTTTAACTCTGAGGAGGTGGCATTTTTGTCTCAGCAATGAAAGCAACATAAGACAGTTACTCGTACTTCTTCTACAGCAGATGTTTTCTGCTAAGTCATACACTCGGATTAAAGCTTCTCTAAAATCACCATAAAATTGGAAGTTTGTAATAGCACAAAGTTTTTCTTACAGTTTTGGATGTCAGAAGTCTGAAAGCAAAAAATAAATAAATAAATAAATAAATAAATAAATAAAGAGTCTGAAAGTATTTTTACAAGGTTAAAAGCAAGTTGTCATAGCTGGTTCCTACTGGTAACTCTACACAAAATCAATTTCCTTACCTTTC
This sequence comes from Capromys pilorides, assembly GCA_004027915.1. Lineage (NCBI taxonomy): Eukaryota > Metazoa > Chordata > Mammalia > Rodentia > Capromyidae > Capromys > Capromys pilorides. Next base: position 3,390 of record PVKN010044829.1, read on the forward strand.
CCAGCTCCTGTCTGAGTTTTTTGCATGCCTTTTCTCATGATCCCTTCCTCTATCTTCAAAGCTAGCAGCTCAACACCTTGTTTCTCCACCATGGCTACTTCTTCCGAAACCACGGGAATCTACTTTGTTCTCATTAAAGTATTTGGGATTTCATGTGGACACCTCTAAGCAACTCAAGATAACCTTACCTCAAAGTTTTAAAATTAAATCAGACTTATAAAGTCCCTTTTGCTATAAGAGTCAGCATTCCTAAATTCCAGGCATCAGAATACTATTATATTTCAGTTACTGTTCTGTCTAACACAGTACAACACTCAACAGCATCCACTCGGACCCTTTTATCTTGTAGCACAGGCCTTTGTATTCTGAGCTGCATTCTGACCAGACAGCCAGGCTATTGCAGATTATTCACAGACATGTGTTTATTCTCATCTCAGGCTCTTTTCTTTCCCAATAACACAAATGAGCAGGTGCACAACTTTTGTGTAGAACAGGGGGAATTTTTTTTTAATGTGTGTTAAAGGGAATGGATGGGCCCTAATGCTGACTGTTTTCGATCTATGCCTGTGAACAAATATGATCCTATTTTTACTTCTTCTTCATTTGTTTTCTAAAGAACTTACATCTCATCATAGATTAAAAAGGCCAAGAAGTGAATCAGTGCAATTTTGAGAGCTCACATGCGGTCCACACTATCTTTTCTGAAGGTTTCTCATGCCAACTCTTCTGCTGGGATCAATTTATTAAATATATAATCTCTGTCCTACAGTGGACTACTACTGACCTCCACAGCTTTCAAGGCTGTGGGTCACTCAGAATTCAGTTGGCAATGGCAAGTCCCAGTTCCACTGTCACTTGCTGTTCAGTAATCAAGCATGGTTTCATTGACATGGAAAATGTTATTCCTAAACAGTTTATCAACTTTGTTGAAGACACGGTGGCCCTGCTTCGTAAAGCTGGAGGCTTAGGCTATGACTCTCTCATATGCACTTAGCATGTGCTCAGATGGCATCTATATACACACTAACATCTCTGAGTCTGATGATTCTGTCATGCTGAGAAGCCATCACAAATAGTGGGCCAGTTAGACCTCTTTCTTATCCTAAGTCCACTAAACATTGGCCAGATTGTATGTTACTTGTGTTATCTGATATCTAGACTAAAGAAATATTCATGTATGTAAAATATTTTGCCCTTGAAACCCAGAGAAACTAATAAGAGATTGTAGCTTCATATGTGTTTGTGTGTGTATGTGTAGTACGACACTAATATGATACTGTAGTTCCATTTGTGTCGATGTCTTTGTGTCTAATAATACACTACTTTAGAGGATATACTGACATGCTGCTGCCCATTGAACTCTTACAAAATTTGCTGAAATAATAGGTCCCCAACTTTCCATAAAAGGTATATTTTCCATCCTCTGAAGCAAAAAGATTTCCAGAGATCTAGCCAAATTCATTAGGAGCATCCATTCATATTTCTACATCCCATATTTCCAGTTTCCTCATTTATGATAATGAACTTAAAACGGACACCTACATTGTTCAAACATTAAGCCTTAATGTTGTGGAAATGATAGACCTTTTTGAAGTTCTTCATCTCTATCAAACATCTTATTTATTGGTCAATTATTGCAACAATTACACTGCAAAAGATATAGACATCCTTATATGCTCCCAAAGAGACTTCCCACAATTCTGACAGTTGGTCTTTGATTATTTTTACTGCTTTCAATATATTGTTATTCTGTGACAAGCCATCAACACACGTAAGCAGAAACTAAACATTTCTATGTTCTTCGTATGATTTTTTTTCCTCCCTGCCTTTCAACTATTGCACCTGCAAGAGCATGGTCTTTCATTGGTGAATTTCCTCAGATCACCTCTAGTTGAATTTTCAGCAATTAGATAACATGTATGATATCAGAATTCCCTTTGTCCTATAAAGCAGTTAGGACTACAAATGTCTGCTTAAGTTTGTGAGTTCCACAATCTCACCATACTGTCTGGTTTGTCAACTCAATTAGGCATAACTTGAGTTGGTGAAGTTCTCTGGAGAAAGAAAAGCCAAGTAAAGTAGATATTAAAATGATGCATTAAGAAAAAAATGATTGTGATCAAAAAGGATAGATAGATAGGAAGTAACAGAGAAATCCTGCAAAGAGGCTTAGACCACTGTGCATGTTATGAAAACTTAGAGAAGACCAATGGACAGTCTTTGAGTTAGAGTTACTTTTCAGTTGAAGCTCATGTCTTACATGAATGGGCTACTTAGAGCCACTGCCACATTGGGTCAGTGACACTGAACAGCTTGTTAGAAGTGTGGCCATTTCACAAGCTTGGGCTAGATCCTGAACTTTCAGGCAATTTAGCCAGAAATCAATTGAGAAGATCAAAGACACCCATGTTAATAGCTAACATGCCCAGCAACCTTAAAAGAGCATTCAAGGAAAACCACATAGCTAGCGAACTGCTTTGTGTCCCTTTTTCATAAACAAAGAAGACTTTGGAAGATGTAGGCTTTTCCTGAGGAATTTTGCTCAAAGGTGGCTCAGTGTTGCATTCTAGTCCTGCAGCTGCACATTTCACATCCCTGTGGCTTACTATTAAGCAATATTCTTTTTGAAAACAGATGTGTCAGAAAGGAACGAAGACTGTTTCCTCTATTCAAAGTTATTTTTCTAAGATATACATATTCAGTGTTTCCCTGAGAAACCCAACTCTTTTCCATAAAGTCTTACTTTTCCAAAAAGTGAAAAAAATTGTCTCATTGAATTACAACGTTCTATCCACATGTCATCTTCATTTACCTCTCAATTTCCACTGATCTTTTACAATCTTTTATTTATGGACAATCGTTCATAAAGGTAAGAGCATCAAACAGAGTACAATTATGAAATATTTGCACACCTATAGTTTGCAAAATCTGGCCAAAGAGTATTGGAGATATTGATTTCTTGACTCTAATATTTTCAGGGACACCTGCCACCTGCACAGCGCACCTGTCCCTTGGCTCCAGCCTGTTTCTGATCCCAGCTGTCAGACCTCCACATGATGGCTCCACTGATTGGCTACTGATCTGCAGAACATGTCGCTGCCCTTCTCCCTCATGGAAGCACTTCCGTTGACCTACCTGCTCCCCAGCAGAATGTCAGCCTTCCCAAATGATGAGGATAGGCCTCGATGTCAAGATGACTGTGAAGCAAAGCCCTGAAGATACTACATTCCTGACTAACTCCTATGGCAGAACTCTTTATACAGCTTTTGTTTTAATTCCATTTGAATTTCTTTTAAAATATCACGGGATGGACAATTTATTTACGAAACAAAAATTTCTTTTTCACAGTGCTGGAAGTTGAAAAGTTAAAAACTGAAGCACTGGCCTGCTTTTTGTCTAGAGAAGGTCCAACTTCTGCTTCTGAAGTGACTCTGCATTTCTAGAAGTAGTACATCTTACCCTAGTAGAAGGAGAAAGGGCAGGGGCATGGCCACCCTCAGTCCAGCCCTCCAAGGGACACTTAATTTCATCACTTTCCAGTCTCAACCAGGTCCTCATTCTGCCACACTGGAGATTACATTTAATTCAAAGAATTTTTAGTTTTTAATGTATTTCATCTAAAATGATCAACTTCTCTCAAAACACATATCTAGTTTTTACCAAAAATTATGATATGTTAGGACTTCTGTGGTTTGAAAAGTATGTGTACATTTTCCTTAAGATTTTCTTTCTTTCTTTCTCTTTTAATGTATTTGGTACAGGGTCTCACTACGCAGCTTAAATTCATAGTAATCTTTTTGTTTTCAGCCTCGCCAACTTTAGGATTAGACCACCACACCTGGTCTCAGTGGCTGACTCAGTGCCCCAGGAGTAGTGCCAGCATGGCCTGTGGTGCCAGAGACCAAATCCTGATCCCTGTGTTTGTTTAAGCAGGCTCTTAGTTCAATGAGCTATCTTGCTGATGATTCCGTGTGATGTTCTTAACTTTGGTTTTGCTTAGAATTTCATTATCAGTTTCTAAATCTTTATGATTTTATAAACAAAAACTTTGCTATTTATTTAAATTCACTGTGGTCTCAAAACATCTTATCTACCAAGTTAAACATTTGAAATTTGTTGAACTTTTTCTTGGAATCACTGATTGAATGTTTTTGGATCCTCCATGCTTGTGTATCAGACATAAATATTCTGTATTTGTCTCATTCAAGTTGTTGATATGTTGTGTTTTTTATCCATAAGGTATTTGGATGTCAGTCAGACATTTATGATCTCTAGAATGAGAGGTGTTCCAAGAATGGTTTTAGTATTACATGTTGCTATCCTCAGTGTAGTTGCTTGGTTCACTGTTATCAACATATATAGTTAGTCACGGTGAGAATTCTAACAATAACTGCTAGTTTCAAAAACCTATTGGAGATCCTTAGGACCTTTGTCTAAATCATCCTGTGTATATAAGTGCATGGTTTTTCCCCTGCCAAGTTTCCTAACTTTTCTGCTTGCTGTCTCTTTGCTTTTTAAACGTTAAGTTCTTGATTTCCATTCAGCTGTGTTATGCCTTTTCATTTTTATTTATTCTTTTGAGTTCTTACACTAGGGAGGCTATATGATATTTACACATGTAGATCTGGTTTATTTCACATATGAATATATGTTAAAGATACATCCACTTATGGTTTCTTGAAAGTAAGTGCTAATAATCAAGTATTTGTCCAATCTTCCATAGCTATTTCTGTTAATTCAAGCAACAGATCTGAAGATAAAAATAGATAATCTAATAACCATTGTTAATCAGCTATTCTTTTTTAAAAATACGTAATATACATAGCTATATGCTATCCTATTTATGTCTTTGCTTATGCTATTTTTGTTTTTACTTTTCAAAATAAAATAAAAAACAAACAAAAAATGTCTAACCCAAGAAGGGTCTGAAGGACAGCTTTATTAATAAACTTGGGTTTTTTTCAATTTTCAGTCTGACATGGAAATAACTGTTACCATTTCTAGCTTGATACAGAATCATAGGTTTAGTTGAAGAAAACTATTAGATACTCTCACAGAATCAAAGGTAGGAGAAGGCACCATGACTGACTGCAACTGGAGAGCCAGAACACGGCAAGACCTTCACTGTCAAGAAACCAGAAGCTGAAGAGCCCTTGGGCTCCCTGCTGCAGTTTCAGTCTGAGACGGAAGGTTTGGAAGCTCCCTGAGAGTTGCTACTGTGAGTCTATATTAAAACACTGGTGACCACAAGTGATGGAGGTAGTGAAAGACTACACCCTAAAGCAGCGTGCAGCTACCCAGAACCACTCCTCCCTTGTCCTGCTGCCCATCTCATCTGGGCTGAAAGCTGATTGGATGGCGCCACCATAACCAAGGCAGATCTCCTCCCCGTCAATTTGCCAGGCTACATGTCAGTCACCTCTGGAACCGCCCCGCAGATAGACTCAGAAATATACTTTGCTAATTCTCCAGAGACTTTTTAATCCAATCCAGGTGAGAGTCACAATTAATAGTAACACTTGGACTGCGTTTTTCCCTTAAAAGAAATGGGAGGATATCTTGAACTTTGCTCCTTGTCTTAGTCACTTTCTTATTGCTGAGATACCATATCCAATATCTACAAAGTAAAGGGGCACAGATTTATGTTGACCCAAATTTCAAACCATAGGCTGCTGCTCCAAGACTGATGGCCCTACAGAAGGGCATGGTGAGAGAGCAGTTTGCAACACTATGGTCAGGAAGCAGAGAGAGTCACCTGAGGAGCTAGGAAGGGAGAGAGATCTTCTGAGATCATGATCTGCCTCTTCCCACATCACCTCACAGCCAGCTACTTGTACCACCCCATTATTCAGTCACTTCAAAAGTCCAAGTTTTGAACACACTTTGCTTTTGGGAAATATCTCAATATAAACTAACACACTTACATATTGCAGTTAAGTGTTTTTTTCTCTGTATCTGCTTTTGTTTTTAAGTGACTAGGACAGATCATACATGCATTTGTCTCCGTTACTCTTCCCTCACTGCTGGGACAAAGTAGCTGACACCCAAAACCAGAGAAGGGAAGGTTTATTTAGCTCACAGTTAGTGGAAGTTTCAGTCCACACTCGATGGTCTCCTAGGCAAAGTGGCACATGGCAGAGGGTAGCAGCTCCTGGTGGCAGAAAAACAGTGAAAGCAAAGGGAGGGGCAGCAGCTGAGTAAGACTCTCTCCCCTCCTTACATTGTAATGCAGATCAGCCAAACCAGGGCAGTTCGTGACTCAAACCCTCAAGCCTAGCATTGGATCATGAATTAATCACAAACTCTAGAAGTCACTCCACGAGTGCATGAAGCTTTGCAGGGACAACTAGACACAAACTATAACAGTATTTAAGCTTCAATTCATATTTATTATCCCTAGATTTCAGAATTTATCAGCAAATTCCTTGCTGTAATCATATCCATAATACTTATTGATATTTATTTTCATGTCTGAACTACTGATGGTTATCAGTGTTACTCAAAATGTTTTCTGTTCTGACTCCTTTTTAGAATTGCCAGGACACAAGAATAGTATCTGACAACGTCGCACAGATATGAATGTTCTGTTCTTTTTTCACTTTTTTATTTCTATATTTTAACATGAATAGTGTTTTATACTATAT
>PVKN010044830.1:0-10033 GCA_004027915.1 Capromys pilorides
AAAAAAAAAAAAAAAAAAAAAAAAAAAAAAAAAAAAAAAAAAAAAAAAAAAAAAAAAAAAAAAAAAAAAAAAAAAAAAAAAAAAAAAAAAAAAAAAAATAGAACAAAGCAAAAGAACTCAGGTTGGGCCAGAGACCTAGCTCAGCAGTCTAAAGCGCCTGCTTAGGCATGCTTAGAGAACCGCAGGGACTGCAGTTCGATCCCCTGCACCACATGCTGTACCAGCCCCACTGCCAGGGCAGGCTGAGCCAGCCATAACACAAATAAATAAATAAAATTTAAAAACAAAAAGGCAAAAGAACTCAGATTATCACATAATTCTTAAATGTTTGAGTGTGACTTCTTACAGAGTGACAGTACAATTCAAACATTCATTCTTTGGGGCCAAGTGAGATGTCAGGAAGGACAAATCTCATCAGTAACACCCTGCTTCATTCAATATTTGCAATCTTTGAGTGGTGAAACCTCCTTTGGAGAATGTATACTGTTTTGAACACCTATAACTCATTAATGAGAGATTTTTTGGCTTCTGTATTTATAGATCTGGGTCAGTGTCTTAGTTCAGTGCTGTGCTAGCTGGGTTATCTTGGACAAGTTACTTAATCTTTCTGAACTACATCTGTAAAACAAGGTTAGCGATTTTTGTTTCCCAGGATTATTGTAGACATTATACAAAATTTAACAACAACAACCATAAGAACATGCCTCTGGAGATGGAGGAGGTATTCAGATCAGACAACATCTATCCAATGGAAGAGTGGAATGTAGTTATCACTAAAGATACCGTGAAGGCTATGAAATGTTTGAAATGAAGTCAACTATTGTTTTACCATTGGTTTCCTATATGCAATGGTGATAAACTATAATCAAAATACCATGAGGGCCAGCCGGGTAGCTCAGTGGGCTAACATGCCTGCATAGGCACAGCACAGAGGCTAGAGTTTGATCCCCAGTGTGTCATGCTGGACTTGCCCCTGGGGCACACTGAGAGGGCAGTTGAGACTGGGCATGGTGGCTTGTGCCTGTAATCCCAGTGCTTGGGAGGCTGAAAACAGGAGGGTCACTACGAGTCTGATCCACATAGCGAGACCCTGTACTAACTAACTAACTAACTAACTAACTAACATCCCAAGGCCTCCTAATAACTGTTGCTCTGTATGACTCTTTTAAGCCCTTCCTTTTGCGATGGGATCATGTCTCATAATCAGGTACTTTGTGATCACTGGGATTCTGCTCATATCTCAAAAGTAATATGCAGTTGGCTTTTCAGAGTCTAGCATGTAACATTAACTTTGCAAGTGCATTTAATTTATATTGGCCGATTCTAATACATATGTAAAGCAAATGGAACAATATTAGATCTTCTCATTGCGTGGATATTGCCTGGTATATGGCTAGGCCCTAAGGAATGCAATGGAGGAAGAAATAAGACAGATCTATCCTTTCCTGTCATGGCAGTGACAGGCTCCTGGAAAAAACAGATGTTCATCAGAAAGTGACACAAGTATACAGTTTGTGTAATTGTTATTCAGACTCATGATGGAAATGTGTATGATGCTTTAAGAATGTGCAATGGAGAAATGGAATATGGCCAGGGAGGTCAAGAAGGTGAGTCCTGAGCTGAGGACTACATATGCTACATTTTTAAAATTCAGTAATCATTGAGGAACATTTGAGTTGTTGGGGCTTCTTCTAATTAGCCTTTGACTTTCTGATTGGCTCGTAGGACTCTAGAACTGTGATGGCAGAAGTACAGAAAGTTAGCATTTCTGAAAGGAATGCAGTACAGAAAGGAGCTAATGCAAATATAAAATAGATTTTATGAACTGTAGTTTATATAACTTTGCAGAGCAGGCACGCGGTGGTTTACAATGCCGTGACTCTGAGCCTGAAGTCATATGTATAAAGCAGTATCTTCACTGGCCTAGCAGGTTTAACCATTGTCACGAAATGGGAATTTTATAGCATAACTGCACCTGGAGTCCATTGAGCTTCTTAGATGTGACCTCATGGATTTTTATACATTTTGCGAAAATTTCAACCACTGTTTCTTCAGATATTTTTTTCTATTCCTTCCCCTCCCCTGGCTGTTCCTTCTGCTTTTATGTGTGCAGCTGTGTGCTTGCTGGTGTTTGTAGGTTGCTCAGGCTCTGCTCATTTCTCTTCATTGTTTTCCTTTCTAGTTATATAGGGCTGGAAAATCTCACCTCACCTGGACAAAAAATAATGTGAACAGGGCAGGAAAAGTGTCACAAAGCTTATTCTTCTTAGCAAGGGCCAGCTTTTTCAAAAAACAAATGCCTCCTAGATTGGTATAAACTTTTGAGTAGCTTCCAGACTCTTAAAAATAGTTGATTTGGGAGCTGGCTAGATAGCTCAGTGGACTACAGCGCCTGCTTAGGTAGAGTGCAGTGGCTGGGGTTCAATCTTGGGCCTGCTGTGCCGGCCCTGTCCCTGGGGCCCTCTGAGATAGTGATTGAGACTGAACGTGGTGGCGTGCACCTGTAATCCCAGTGTTTGGGAGACTGAGAATAGGAGGATCACTACAATATGAGTCCAGTCTACAGAGTGAGACCCTGTAGATCTTGTAATAAATGCAAAAAAAAGAATAGCTGATTTTTATTATTTCATTGCCTTCTCAGACTTGGAGTGACCCTCCTGCCTTAGCTCCAGTGCTGCAATTACAGACAGGTGTCACAACTGCTTTCTGTTTATTTTGAGAAATTATCCTGGAAATGCTTCCTCACTACTCATTTACTTTTTTTTTTTTTTTGGTGGTGGTACTAGGGATCAAACTCAGGACCCTGTGCTTGCCAGGTAGGGGCCTAGGCCACTGAGTTGTTGCCCCAGACCCTTACTCCTTTTTTTTTTTTTTTTAAACTCAGTGCCTCTTCATGATTCTCTCAATACAAAATCTGAGAAAATAACTTTCATGAACATTATAAATAACTACTTACTGGGTAAGATGATAGCCATGTATGGATAGGACTGTGATGTACCTTAAACCAACTTTTTAGCCATGTACTAGTTCTTTTTGTAGTTGTCATTTTTTGTATCATCTAGAAAGAGTCTGGAGGCCTTGAATAAGAGTCACATTAAATACATAGGTAGGAAAAAAAAAGTCCCTAGCATTATACCCACCCAGGTCCTACATCAAATTTCATTAACACTGGCGTTGTGAAAAGTGCTGGAGGCATGGGAGTGCTTTAGAGATAACAAAAGGAAATGAGATCATATTCTGTAAGTTTTAATATATAAATGAATACCTCATGATTCATATTATAGTAACAAGTAAGTAGGCTCATTTAATACTTTTAATATGATGCAGGATAAGTGATTATCTGTTAACCTATCAGTTGCACTATTTCAGAGTTAGCAAATGGGCCTCTAAAGAGAAATATTTCAGCAGAAAAGTCTACAGCTTAAGCTAGCAGTGGCCAAGATATCTAGAAACTGACTTCTGTTCACTGCATGTGCTTTGATCTTGAATACACAGAATAGTTTGGTTTTTAACCATAGGAACTATCTTATCAGTTCCTATAACTAAGAGAATGCAATCGGAGAAGGTTAAGATCAGCTAATTAAAAGGCTGGAAAAAATTAATTCAAAGAGTGTCTCTGACATTAATCATGGAAAAATGTAGCTCATTTTGGTGGCATACTTAGAAAATGAAACATGAGAATCAATTTGCATACCATTAGATACAAATATTCCACACACACTTCAAGATAAATTTAAAATTCTAACATAAGCAATGGGGTTGATGATGTTCTATGATATATCTACTTGGATTTTTTATGAAAATAAATGCATTTTTTGGTGAAAAGAAATGCATTGGATCAAGGAACAGTGGAGAGGGTTATGAATAATACTCCACATCCTAACTAAACTAATGAACATCTGTGGAAGTTCATTTATACATTGTGTAATTTTTATGAAAGTAAATTAAGGCTGGCCAAATAGCTCAGCGGACTGAAGTGCCTGCTTAGGCAGAGCTCAGTGGCCAAGGTCCAGGGTTCAATCCTGGCTGTGCTGTGCCAGCCCCACCTCCAGGGTGTGCTGAGACAGGGAATTGAGACTGGCTGTGGTGGTGCATGCCTGTAATCCCAGCACTCGGGACACAGAAAAGCAGGAGAATCACTGAGTCTGATCTACATAGTGAGACCCTGTACACCCTGTAGACACTGTCCTAAATTCATTAAAAAAAGAAAAAGAAAAACGGCCTCCCATAAATAACACATGGAGAAATCTTTGCATATATAGCTTTAGAAAAGTATCTGCACTAAATTAGCACATTTAAAACCAAAGTTGTTAGTGTAAAATTTGATTCATGAAATTTGTTCAATTGAGCAATCATGTAAAAAAAAAAACTACATAAACATTTGGTGGACTCACTCTGAGTATGACTAAACGATGATTAATGATTTTAAAATTCTGATTGAAAAATATTTTAAACTGATTTCTTCGGAATGCTTGAAATAATTTAACTCCACAAGAAAATAGAATTATACATTTTAATTCATAAATCAAATACATACCTTTAAGAGAGATTTTTTATTTAGATTTAAATTTAATTGGAGGTAAATATCAAATTAATAGGAAAGTTTGCACAAAAGATGATTTTTAAAAATGTTGAGATGTGTACGATCTCAGCAGATGACAGGTGACAGGTGACAACTGGATGCACTTTTGCAGCCATAATCATGTAATAGAGAAATGGCCAGCATAGAAGGATCACCCTAACACCTTATTTTCTCAAACACAAGAGATTTTCCTAAAACTTTGAGTTCTTAACTTTCCCTGGAAATGGCTGAAGCAATGATAATGGTCCAAGATAAGCCATGCTCCTCATTATTAGGGGTGAGTCAAGTAAGAATGGTCAGTACAGGAGATGAAACCAGTGTGCCTAGCAAACTGTACTTCTGAGCAATGGATGGCTTTTACAGGTCAGAGAACTGATGTTAGCTGTGGATCAGTGTTTGTCTTAAGCCAGGTGTGTGTGTATATGTGAGACAGGAAGAGAGAGAGAGAGAGAGAGAGAGAGAGAGAGAGAGAGAATTAGATTGATGGATTGTCAGAAATGAAATGTAGGAGTTCTTTCCCCCATTAGTACTCCTGGGGATTGAATCCGGGGCCTTTCATGAGCTACATCCCCAGACCTTATTTTTCATTTTGAAATAGGGTCTCACTAAGTTGCTAAATTTTTCCCAAAGTGGGGTTGAAGTTGCTGCCCTTGAGCCTCAGCCTTCTACTGTGCTGAGATTACAGGAGTGCACCATGATGCCCAGCCCAGATGGCATTTTGTTCAAGGTGTTTTGTTCTTCTGTGTCGCTCGCTTTTCGGTTACCTAAAGAATATGGTGCACTTCCGTTTAGAAGTTTACAGAAGTCATTACTCTGGCATTTGGAGATACTACCAGTGGCTTCAATTTTGTATGAAATTGTATGAAATTTTGTATGAAATTGCTGATGATTTTTATCTTGCTTTTACTACTTCTAATTTTATTAGCTTTCCAAAAGAATACAATATATCTTTCAGAGGCATTCATGTTTTTTGTTTTCAAATTACTTAGTATTTACCTTCCTAAGATATTATGTAGTTTTTTAAGTTTTCTCTATGGCCAACAGAATAACAATTCTCACTTTGCTGGATGTTTGAGTTTAGAGCTCTGTCAAACACAGGGCCACCAGCCACAGATGACTATTGAACATGTGAAATGCAGCCAGTCTGGCCTTTTGGCTGGAATCGCCATCTTTCAGTAATTTGCCAAGATGACTAACACAAAGAGCAAGAGAAGGGGAACCTGATATATGTTCTCTGGGCCTTTTATTTATTTATTTATATTTTATTTTTTCCATTTTTATAATAAAGTCACATAGGATTTTTCCATCTTATTTAATCTTTTTAAAATAATTTTATTACTTTTAATAAGAAATAACAATGAGAGTTTCAAAACACATTAGTAGGACAGCCACAATAACTAATACAGTGCATACTGTTGTCTTTCATAGACTGGTGCAACCATTATGGAAATCAGTGTGGAGACTCCTTAAAATCCAGGACTTTTAGAAAACATGGAGTTGTTCCTTTGGCCACATACATGCAAATCTAGAAAAAGGATGGTATTCTAGACATCAAGGGAATGGATACTGTACAAAAAAGGAATGCTCCGCATGTTTTGTTACCATGGCAAAACAGAAAGAGCCTATAATATTACCCAGCATGTTGTTGGCATTGTTGTAAACAAGCAAGTTCAGGGCAAGATACTTGCCAGGAGGATTAAGGTGTGTACTGAGCATATTAAACACTCAAAAAGTCATGATAGCTTCCTGAAACATGTCGAAGAAAATGATCAAAAAAAGAAGGAAACCAAAGAGAAAGGTACCTGGGCTCAACTAAAGTGGCAGCTTGCCCATCCCAGGGAAGTGCACTTTGTGAGGACCAATGGTAAGGAACCTGAGTTTTTGGAACCTATTCCCTATGAATTCATGGCATAAACTGGGGATGTTGCTCTGCCATTTGACACCTAATTGGCAGCTCAACTGTTCTAGGTCCTACATAAAAATAAAACCATCCTGTGTTATAAGGGTGGTTTTTTTATTTGAACAGGTATGTGGTGCCTTCTTACCTCAGAAATATTTCAGCAGTTTTTCACTGTATCTACTAATTGTGTCCAGTCTTTACTCTTTAGTATTTTTCTTGCTGAAAGATACTGTGTAAGTGTATACCCAAATATTCAAGTATTTATAAAATGTTTATATTGGATTGAAGAGCCTGTAAATCACTATGGGAAAAAGTTGTATCAAAGTAATAGAAGTCACTTCAGAAACAAATGTAAGTCCATTTCAATTAAATAAATTGCTTAAAGCACCTAAAAAAAAATGTAGCCAGACTGAATTAAGATGCACTGTCAATATAAAATATGTGTCACATCAAGGACCTCAAAAATATATAAAATATTTTATAACATTTATACTGATTACATATTAAAATACTGATATTTTAGGTATATTAGTTCAAAGAAAGCACAATACCAAAATTAATTTCATCAACTTCTTATCTTTTTTGACATGCCTACTAAAGTATTTGAGATCACTTTTTAATTTTTTTTTTGTATCAGAGATTGAACTCAGGACCTTGCGCATGCCAGGCGGGCTCTTAGGCTGCTGAGCCATCTTCCTGGCCCTTTGAGATCATATGTGTGCCTTGCATTTTCTATTGAATAACTAGAATTGAGTTATTTAAAAATAATAAGTATTCAAGAAAAAGTATTCAGATAGTTGCAGAGACCATGATAAAAATGCACGGATTCACTTCCTCAGCTTGTTCCTTCCATGGGCTGCTTCTCTACTGAGATGCATGGGATCAGAAGAGTCCTGAGAAAGCAAGTGGCTCACTTGGCCCTGAATGGCTTGTGCCTTTCTGTGCTGCCACGATGTACATGTGCAGTCTGTCGGATTTGCTCTATGTAATTACTGAGTTAGGAAAGCTTCTCCATGGACGAGGGAAAGGAATTATTGAGCTATTTTAGGCTACTTCTAATTATGAACCTTTGACTTTTTGATCATTGTTGGTTGGCTCATAGAATCCTAGAACTGTGATGGCACAAGAGGAATATAGAAAGTTATAATTAACACATGGCTGATGCAAATATAAAATAGATGGCATTGACTATAGTTTACCTTTGTAAGCTTTGTCTGCAGAGCAGGCATGCAGTGGTTTGTGATATTCTGAGTCTGAGCCTGGAGTCATGTGTGAAGCAGTATTTTCACCCATCTAATAGGTTTAGCCATTATCATGAGACATGAACTTTAAGGCATAACTGATTTGGCTATTACGTGAGTATCTCTTGGCAAATCATCTGAATGAAGTAAATTGCCCACACTCCAGTCTTCTGGTTGCTCTGTGTGTAACTCAGACACATAAGTGAAAAGAGTATGTCCCAAGAAGTGATCTGCTATTTAACCAACTCTGTTTCCTCAATTCATTTATACTTAACACTTTCAGAAGTCTGAAAGAACTAATACAGTCTCCAGGACAGGTTTCTAGTCAACTGAGGACATTTTTCTCATCTAGTTAGAATAAATTCAGTAAAGGTATGGACTGATTCAAAAGCTGTATCTCAGGAGCTGGAATTCACCATTGGTTAGAATTAAACGTTGGTTTGTTGAAGGTTTCAGTTGGTCACCAAAGCATAGGCAGACTGAGGGTTTACTGCAAATAAGCTCTGGATGAGTTTTCCTTCTTTCCTTCCTTTCTTCCTTCCTTCCTTCTTTCCTTCCTTCCTCCCTTTCTTCCTTCCTTCCTTCCTTCCCTCCTTCCTTCCTTGCTTCAGCACTGAGGCTGTTAGAAAAGAAGGATCATCCTTGGGTGGCCATTAACCTTCTAACCACACAGGAAGGCTTGAGAAAACACAGGCTCTAACTCCTTGCAGATGGGAGGTGACACGTCATATTTCTAAAGAGATTTGGAGGGTGTTGGCTTAATTAATCTTCATTAATGTAGTGCATACCTGCTACATGCCAAGCACTGGGGTAGGCTGCTGAATGAAACAAACACAATTATTGCTCTTTTGGAGCAGACATAATCACATAACAAACTGTGCATGTCTGTTTGGAGCGGGGAAGAATATCAGGCTCAGAACACGGCAGAAGTGTTGTTTGCACCAAGATCTGAGGGATAGGAATTGCCACCACTGAGTCGTACTTCGGATAGTTTTTATGTGTTTCCACAAAGGGGCAAGGCTGCAACATGTGAGTTTTGATGAATCTTTGCTTTAACCGTCTACTTTAAGATTATAAACAACTTATGCACACTCTTATATTGAATAATTTGATTATATTTTTCTCAGTTATATACTTACATTTGCTCTTTTTTTTTTTTTTTAGCACAGGGCCTATAGAGTCTCACAGTGTAGATCAGACTCATAGTGCTCTTCCTGTTTTCAGCCTCCCAAGCACTGGGATTACAGGTGCGCATCACCACTCCCAGTCTCAGTCGCTGTCTCAGTGCTCCCTTGGAGAGGGGCTGGCATGGCATGCCACGTATTGAGCCCCAGCCACTGTGCTCTGCCTAAGTAGGCACTTTAGCCTGCTGAGCTATCTAGCTGGCCCATATTTGCCCCTTTTGTAAGACTTTTATACAGTAGTAAAAAGAATTGTGCTCAGTTTATACCTGATATTCCTTCTACTTTTATTATACTTTTTCCAGAGCTGTCAAAGAGTTGCAAAAGATTTGTGAAACTTTATCCTGTAGAAACTATTCTGAAAATACTAAGGACAGTTATTCAGAATTGAACTTTTATTTATATTAATTAGTCCATTGATAGATTAGTAGATGATAATCATAGGTTGTGAGCATTGCAGGTGAAACAAAATAAGGTATAAAGCTTAATAGCTATAATTTAAAACTGAAAATACACCCAACAAGTTTTCTGAAATATATCTCTGAAGAAGAATGCAAAATAAACTTTAATATCTAACAAGCAGGTTTTTCAAGGCAACAATTAAAACTGTTTCCTTTGAAACAAAATAAAAACGGGGACTTTATTCATATGACCTTCAGTTCTCTGAAACATATTAGGGAAAGTATTGGTTTAAAAACAGCATCTTGTTAGGGGAAGAAGATATAGCTCAGGAGTAGAGTGCTTGCCTGGTATGCACAAAGCCTTGAGTCTGGTCCCCAACACTGTCCCCACTGAAAGCATCCTACCAGTACAGTAGTTATGTGATTGGAAATGACCAGGACTGTGCTTAGATATAATTCGAGCTCCTTTTAGTCCATAAGGAGGAAACTAAACATATATATATAGTGCACATATATATGCACATTTTCATAGAATAATGGTTTTGTTGCTAACTTTTGAAGATTGACTATAATCTGGATGATTCAAGCTTTATAAATGACAGCCAAAATATTCTTAACTTCTTGGAAGTTGAAGATCATTAAGACATATTTAATAAGACAGTAAAATATCTTGTTAAATTTTATCAAATGTCAAAAGTGACCAGATGCACAGGCCGTTTCTAGTAAAC
>PVKN010044831.1:0-10034 GCA_004027915.1 Capromys pilorides
AATTGCCTGACCTGCAAAGAAAAGAGGTCAAGTCACTTGCTGAAGTCATTTTTTGTTCAGATTCTGCCAGCAGAACCTGTTTTAATCATGGACCGTGGTCACACAATGTCAGATGATAGAATCATGACAATGACTTTATAATTGATTTATTGATGTAATGAGTGCTTAGTTCTACGGAGCACTTGGCTCTGTGTTGCACATTTGGACCTGTGCATCTCAGTCTTGAGATCTGCCTCCTCACAGAGCTAAATCATTCTTCCTACTGAACAAGGTTATGTCTCTTGCAGTTGATAATGAGTTAGAAAATAATCTTCCCAACAGAGGGAATTATGAAAGGAGCCATATCCACCTCCTTGAGTACTCTGTTCACTCCACTTCCCCTTTCTCACATACTCTGCCAGGCACTCGAATGACAGAAAGGAAAGCCAGAGCCACTGACTTCTGGCCTTGTGAAAAAAGAGGGGATAAACCACAAATTATAGCACTATAAGAAATATAGGAAAAATAATAATTAGCAAATATTAAATACTTGCCCTATTAGGAGTTGTTCTAACCACTTAGATATTCCATCTCATGATGTCCATACCAGCTGCAATGAAGTTGGCTGGGATTGGTTCCCCCTTGCTTCTCAATATTTTAAATTTCACACAGCTCTGAGAATCACTTAAAAAAAAAAATTGGTACTGTGTTTCATTTGGAAGCAAGGTTTGACCTGAAATGATGTGCAGCTATTTATAGACTTGCTTTATCTCAGTTACTGTGAATATTCATATATTTTGCTGTGGGAATATTTATGTGTTTGATTTTAGGGTGTTATCACAGATTCTGCTGAGCATTTTACATAAGCAGTGTTTTTATTGAAACAGCCTTCTGAAAAAGAGAAAAAAACTCAATTAAAAAAATTATAAAATGGGTGACTCTGAGGTTTTCAGGAAAGGCTTCCCAGCCGTAGATGGTGACTTCTCTTCTGCATGTACAGAGTCTAAAACCTTAGGGAAAGGTCAACAGGGTGTGAGGAGGAGATCTGAGACATGGACTGGGTTTGTTGGACCATTGCCTTTATCTTCCCCTTTAACCTTCCCTGGGTTTGAGGTCCATACCAGACATGTACAGTGGATTCAGAAGAGGGAGGAACTGAGGTGCATCTTGGAGTTGAGAAGACTTGGTGGCCTCAAGAAAGGAGGTGATGTTAGAGTTGAGCTGTGAAAGGATATACTAGACCAGAAGGATATACTTGAAGGATATACTAGACCAGAAAGGAGGAAGACCTTCTCAACCATACGGAGAGCTTGGTGAATTCATGGTGTTGGTGCGAGATATTGAGAAGTAATTACCCATCCTCTTGGTGCTGTATGATTGGACAGTGCTTAAACAGAACATCTTACATGTGAGAAAACCTAAGTCAAAGGATCCAGGACAAATCTCAGAGATACTGAATCTCTATGTGCCTATAATACTCTCCTGTAAACCCAGTGCATTATTTTCAGTTTCTTGGGTTTGTGTCCCATTTCCCCTTCCCCATCCAGTGCCTCAGAAACAGTAATTCACTGAGTGTCCAGTGTTTTCCCATTTAAACGAGGCAGAGAAAGAAAAGTATGGATTAATGCCTCTCTGATATGGGCAGCCTGGTATAAACACCCTGCTTTCTCTATTTTGAATAGAAATCAGCTTCACTGAATTTGGCTATATACTTCATTAAAGGTCTGCATCCACATATGTAGTGGTGCCAGGTATTACTGAAGTGTTGAGTTTTACAATGCATTCTGTTGGAAAGGTAGAGAAGTGTAAGGGAAGCTTGCAAGTGACTTGGATATGTTTCTGGTTAGACTTTAATAAAGCAACTTGCTCTGCTCGGTGGTGGTGGGAATCATTTTCAGTTCTCGGTGTTGCTGCCCTATGATGTTGTCTGCATGTTTTGAATATTTGTTGGTTAGGAAAGACGTCAGCGTAACACCTGGTAGAAATGCTGGTGGTGTCATTTCCTTCAAGGCTGCTCCATCTTAGTCACTGAGTGACTTTTCTGCACTGCCAACGAGGCCGTGTCAATGGTGGACTAAATTAAACTGTCAGAGAGGTGGCAAGGGGAACTTGGAGTTAAATAGGTCCAGGGTGATATATTGGCTCTGGCATTTACTAAGCGTGTGGCCTTGGGCTTGTTGATTAACCTCACCAAGACTCAGTTTTCTGGAGCAAAAATTAAAGCAGGAATACCTAGCTTGCAGAGGTATGGTGAGCTTTCAACATGACTCGCCATCTCCTCTTTTAGCAAATTATTTATCAAGCACCTAGGCCTGGGGACAGGTAGTGGGGTGAAAATAGAGACACTAAGATTATTTCTAACAAGAAAGCTTACATTATAATAACATATGAAAACTCTGGCATGCATATATATATATATATATATATATATATATATATATATATGTATATATATGTATGTATTCGCTAAGGACTGTTACCTACAAGTGACAAATATCTAAAACATATTGGTTGGCATGGGGAGTGAAAGTATTCAGTTCTACCAGTTTCAGGCACAGCTGGATCCAGTGGCTCTGGCACCCAAATGCTGTCTCTCCACACATCCCAATTTACTGGGCCTCTATTCACAAGCGCACTGTGCCCAAGCAGTGGCAAACACAGATTGCTATCTCTCCCCTTAGAAAGTCCCTTCCCCAGATGTCCTCTTGCCCTACTATTCCAGCAAAACCTCTGCATGGCAGCCATCATGCCTAATCAGTTAGACCATGCAGAGACTCCAGTGTCTCTGCCTTTCCTACCCTCCAACTGGAGAGCAAAGCCAGCCCCACTTGAATTGAAGGATTATAAATGTTGGACAAATTGTCATGATGTAGATGTCAGGTGGGTCCAAACTAGAATCTCACTGTTAATAAGAGCAATAGTATATGCTATTATAAAGACAACTCAAAATGCCCTTTCTCCCCCTAGACTTTACATATGTCATCCTGAGGAAGCCACTGGCTGGTTGAGAACTCACTTATTCCTGTTACTGTTTACCATAATCACCAGATAGCTGTCTGGCTTCTCTCTCTATGACTGTTTGCCCAAGGCAGATGTGGCTGTTTTCTTCAGTGTCTCCTTCCCACTCCAGATGACTGCAATGTCTCTCATAGAGCATATTTGGGTTGAGCCCAGTCTTTCTCAGACCCAAGCACTACCTCTAGGGTAGTCAAGGAAATCCAAAAGCAACATCCAATACTAGGGCATTTGGGAAAAATGAGGCATCTCTGAGGAGCCAACCAGGTCCTCATATATTAGCAGCATACAAATAAATAGATAAGTAAGGAAAACCAAAGTATTCTAGTTATTAAGTTTGAAATAACCTGAACATTTCATCATTCCCAAGCACTTGGACTTGCCTAGTTCTTTTTTATAGAAATGTACTCTTTTGAAAATTAAAAGATTAAAGGGACACTGTCAGTCTCTTCTGATTAATATCAGCCCTATAAAAAGGATTGTTTCTGTAGCAGCCATCTGTCATTTTGATCATTTTAAAGGCGTGCTATATCAGCAAGTATGCTTTTTATAATATGCTGGCACAGGGTATGGAGGGCTGGAAGACCTGTGTATTTCACACTCTGTTTTACTGCTTTGGTATTCAGCAATCTGAGCCTTCGGTGGGAAAGCAGAGCCCCTTCCCTACCTTTTAAAGGTTGTTTTGGGTAAGTGCTATGCCTGGGTGATTTATGATGGAGATACTCACCCCTATTTATGCTATCCTCCTGTCTAAAGATAGACCCGTCACACATGCACATCCCGCCAGTGCACATGTGTGGCCACATGATTAGCTGCTGAGCCCATCAAGGTGTCCAGAAACACTGAGCTCCAGGCTCAGAAAGTCTTCTTCTCTAGGCAGCTGGGGCTGTTTTCTTCGGCCAGGGACAGATTTTAGATTTTTTCAGACTGGCAAATGTAGGAGGCCCAGTTGTAACTCATTCACCCATTAAAATTCTTCTTGCCATGTCTTCTATATCAGATTCTCCTAAGCTATGGAGGTATTCAGGTGACCGGGGTCCAGGCTCTGTTATTGGGGCCCTGTAGAAGACCTTGCCCTTCACTTCAGAGCCAGAAAAACAACTGCTAGAAGGTAGAATCTTGGGTATCCATCCTACCCACTGGGTCTCACTCTGATATCTTTATTGCTTTCAGCATCTTGAGCATAAAAACATATTTAGCTACATTCCCAAAAAGGTAGTTTGTAGAGATGACTTTCCATCCTTTCTAAAGAATACAGCTTCTAGTATGTTCTAGGGGATAAAGATTTTGTTTTCTGTTACTTATTTTTGTTTGAAAAGTTGTGCCATGGATTGAATGCAGAGTCTTTATGCTGAGCTGTAACTATATCCTTTTCATTAAAATTTTAATTTTGCTTTGCCACAGGGTCTTGCTGCATGGCTCAGGGTGAGTTTGAACTTCTGGTTTTCTGTATTTGCAGTGGGAAGATGGTGTTGAAAGATTTGTCTTTCAAGGGGTGGCTACTTCTGTGGCCTGCTTTGTCTTCCATATTCAAGTCTAGCAGAGTTTCATTTGTTGCTGAGGGAGGCGGTGGTCTCCTTGGGCTGTTCTTCTTTTCTCTAATCTGTACTAGCCCCCAGGGGTATGGAGAATTTAGGGACAAAGGAAGACAGCAGTGTGTGTTCCCCATTTTTCTCAGGAACTGATCTCTAGAGAGCCATTTCTTCTCATCTAAGATGGAATATAGTCAAGTAGAAAGTAGACAGAATTTATAGCACTACAAGCTCAGTATCAACATGAGCCTCTGTGCTCTGTGGCATCATCCCAAGTTAGTTACCTGAACTCTGTGATACTCTGCTATCTCATCTGAAAGCACGAGTGTGTTTTTAGAGCATGTACCCTCTACTTCCCATAGTCACTGTCAGGTTTTGTAGGGTTGGCCCCTGTTGAGCGCTGCAGTGGATCACTGTGCCAATCAGGGACCAGAAGTGATGCCAATGTCTAGGCTGCACTCTGCTGATCTGAGCTGGCACCATGACTGATATGTGATGTGGGACCTCTGCCATTAGCATCATCCCTATTTGAGGAAGCAGGGAAGCCACCAGCACTTCCAGGAGGTCTGGGGATTTGACAAGCAGCCTTTACGTACTGTAGGAACCTCATCACTGATGGCAGTGTCACTAATGCCATATGGTTTGTGGATTTCCCGTGCTGTATTGATTTATTTTTTCCATAAGAAAGTATGATTGAAAAGTGAGATAGTATGTATGTATGTGTGTACGTGTGTATGCCTATATGTATGTATATATTTGGTACAGTGTCACAAGCAGCTCAGACTCATAGTGATCCTCCTATTTTTAGTCTCCCCAGAGCTGGGATTACAGGCATGCACCACCAAGCCTAGACTCAGTGGCTGAATCAGCATACCTGGGGTAGGGCCCAGCACAGCATGAACTGGACCCCAGTCCCTGAGCTTGCCTAAGTAGGTGCTTAGTCCACTGAGCTATTTTGCTGGCCTTAGGGTGGTATTTAAACTTTAAAATACTTATTATAGTAAAAGACATATTGTCACTAATCCCTTTCAAATATAGTTTATCCTATTTTTCTTGCCATACTTCTGGAAGTCTTCTTTCATACATATCTTCAGTTGTACTGTCATAGCTACATTAATGTCCTGAATGGATTCAAAACAGTGATCTTTCATGGCCATTTTGACTTTGAGGAAGAACTGGAAGTCACATGGTAGCAGATCTTGTGAACGGGGTGGAAGTGGACACACACCGGTGTTTCTACAGGCCTGCTTTTCCCTGGAGTGCCACTAGGCAGCCATGCTCACTAGTTTTCAATCACATTTCCTAAAGACACTGAGGAGAGAAGATGTCCAGAGCTGCTCCTGGAAGTGGCAAGCCTGATGGAATCTGTACATTTAAAGAGAGGGGGAATATTGTGAAAAAAAATCCACTCAGTGTGTCTTTTACTGTAATATAGTTTTAAAACTAAACATTCACCATGAATTTCCATCCTCCCTTGGACATGAAGATGCTGTAGCACTAGTATAGCACAGTTGCATCTCTTCACTTCTGATCTTGGGAGATTTCTGATGAGCAAGGACGTGTTTGCATTGATGCTGGATAGTGCCCTGCAGCCTGGGAGTGCTGTGGGAAACGGTGGCTGTGTGTCCTTGGAATGTGACATCTGGATCCCCTGGCCTGGGTGCTGGCAGCCCACCATCTCCTTCCTACTCCCTACTCCTTCAGTCTGGGGAACTTTAAATCAGAAACATACAAATAACCGCACAGGGGTCCCAACTGTGTTGAAACGTTGTCTTCTCCCACCTGTTCCAACAGAGCACATTGCAACCAGGAAGCAGCTGGGGGAGGGTAGGCCATAGATGGGAGAAGGTGGCTTGCACCTCCCTTCCATGTGGCCACAGGCTTCTGGGGACAAGCTCTTTGGGACCACCCACACCCCTGTTCCGCACAGCTCCTGACACACAGTGGGTGCTTAATAAATGTTAAATTATGAGAATAGCTCCAATCTGTCCATGCCCAGTGTCAGGGAGAACATGTGTGTGCCTACTGGTACTGGATAGCTTGTAGAGAGCCTTAAGGGGACACACTGCAGCCCCAAGTCACCAAGTCACCAAGTCCTGGGGCATTCAGGGGCTCACCAGATAGGCTACAAATCAGAGTCTGTGTACATGCACAGTCAACTCAGGTGTCTGCACTAAACTCCAGACCATTTGCATCAGTATAGGGAGCAAAGCCCAAAGACTGTGTACCCAAAGGGTTCTGGATTCAAGAACCTGTGCTGATCAGCCATGAGAGGGCTTTGTTGAGGGTGAAAGGGACCAAGGGTGTGCCATCCGAGTAGAAGGCATCATAAATCCATATTTCTGTTCTTTTCTTGGAAGAAAGTTCCTCCTGTGGTTTTTCACACTTAGTTATAAAAGTGGTAGCAGTAGCTGCCTGTTTTCAGGTGTTTTCTATGTACCAGTTTCTGAATGAAGCAATTTCACCTATAGCATCTCATTGAAGAACTATTCTGGAGGGAAACAACCCTACGAGAGAGTGGGGGTACTGGTGTGGACTTGGAGACAGGCCCCTGCCTCACCTTCTGTCTCCAGTGCTGCCTGCTGTCTGATGCTGCAGGTGATCTTGGGTACTGCCTATTTCCTTTGGACATAGCTTTTTTCTTTCCTAGTTTTTATTTCCATCCTTCAGGTGTTGTTAAATGAACTAAATCATATGCAGGCCATAGCACTTGGCACACGGAAAGTCTTTGGTGAATGTGTTTGCAAGTTCACAACATGGGTTGTGACCCCGTCATAACACACAGCATCTCTGTGACTCTAGAATCCCAGTGATGCTGCCTGCTTAGCACACATGAGACTAACACCATACTGGCAAAGAGCACGAACCTGGAGCCAGTGTTCCTGGGTCAGAGTCTCAGCTTGGCCTCCTTGGGGAAGCTCCTGCTGCCTGGAGTTAAGTCATCTATAAAATGGCCATGTTGGGCCAACCTGATCACTCAGTGGACTAAAGTACCTGCCTAGGCAGAGCGCAGTGGCTGGGGTTCCAGCCACTGTGTGCCAGCCCTGCCCCCAAGGTGTGCTGAGATCATGACTGACACTGCATGTGGTGGCGCACACCTGTAATCCCAGCTGGGAAGCTGTACACAGGCAGATCACTATGATTTGAATCTATGTAGTGAGACCCTGTAGACCCTGTAGACCCAGTCCTAAAAACTTAAAAAAAAAATAAAAATGGACATATTAACATTACCTGAGCGACACTGTTTTTCTTTGCGGGGTGGAGATAGTGTCAGAGACCTTTCTGTGAATCAAATAAATTAATCCTCATGGTAGGGGAACCAACCACTCGGGACCCTCCTCCTGTTCTTCTCTTCTCAGAAGCTTTCTTTCCCCTAATAAATCTGTTCTGCTCATGAAAAAAAATCCTCATGGTACTTGTAATAATGGCTGGCTCAAAAAAAAAGCCAAATAATTATTATAATGTAAGTATTCTATATTTTTAATTATGCAAGATTGTATTATGTATTAATATACAATCATATATAAAACACATTTTTATAATTGTGTAAAACTATATATACCATGTACTTGAAACTTACTTGGAATATTGCTTATGAGATGATTATGTAATTACCATATAGCATTATATAACATGATGTAATAATAGTTATATAATAATCATTACGGATAATAAAAATAATTAATGTTTGTTATTCTTATTGTTATGATTGTCATTCCACTGAATATTTTCTTTAAAATGTCTCCAGCCCTCTGAGCTGTCCTGCAAAGATTAATTTGAAAAAGAAGTGAAGTTCAACCAAGGGAAATCATGTGTTCTCCCTATTAGAGCAAGGGACAGCCCTGTCTGGGGCCACACACTCCTGTGGCAGCTTAGGTGGTGTCCCCACATGCTCTGTGGGGGAGCCACAGTGTCTCTCCTCCGTACAACCTATTCTGAGCAAGAGGCTAACACGATTGTGTGCCGCTGTCACTTCTGATCAGTTGTTCTCCCTGGGTCTTACAGCTGGCTGTCAGGAGGGCTCATTCCTCTGAGGAAAGCCTTGGTCCTTGGGGACAGACCCCAACAAGAAAAGGGACCTTGATATAGGGCCAGGGGAGATGGCAGAGCGAGGGTCCTTGTGGCTTTGTTTATAAGACCTTCGTTTTTGGTTCTCTGCGTCTAGACCTTCTGGAAATGCACTTTCCACTTTCCCTTTCTGCACAAACCAAGCCATGTTACTGACACACAATCTCTGTCAAACTTGTCAGTTACTCCAGGGGCCAAGGACAGCTTGCAAGCGATGTCTTCCATTGTTACTGCTTTGGTGTGTTATTTCTCCCTTCAGCAGCTTTGCATTTGTTCTGGAGAGAAGGGCAAACACAGAAGTGCCGGCTCTCCGGGAGCTTTTGATGTAAAATGTGAAATTGACGCAGACCATCCGATGACCATCTTATTAAGGCTGCTGCTTGGCCCTGAGGGCAGCCCTGTATTCAGCTGGTAGCATGTTCCGGGAATTTGGGTGGGGGCTTACTAGCGCTAATGAGCGGGCTTGTTTCACACCTGGTGTTTTGGCAGACAGTTCCCATTGTGACTTAGCAGAGGGACTTGGTTTTGCTTGCCAGAGGGTCTGAAACTGGCATGGGGGCCCAGCAGATGCCTTGTGTGCTCACCCGTCATCAGTGTACCAATCAGCTGCTGGGGCAGGTCCCCATCTATATTGTGAGAGACCACAGGTTCCTCTGCCTGCATGTGATTAAGCCATCTGGGAAAGACTGTAAAGCTGTCTAAGGCAAAAGTGATGTGGAGCGTATGGCTGGCGCTCTCTCTCTCTCTCTCTCTCTCTCTCTCTGTCTCTCTGTCTCTGTCTGTCTCTCTATCTCTCTCTGTTTCTGTCTCTGTGTCTCTCTGCCTCTGTGTCTCTGTCTCTGTGTCTGTCTCTGTTTCTCTCTGTCTCTCTGTCTCTGTGTCTCTCTCTCTCTCTCGCTCTCTCTCTCTGTCTGTCTGTCTATATCCCTCTCTCTCTCTCTCTGGACAGAACTCAGAACTAGACAAAAGTTCTACCATTGACCTCCATCCCTGGCCCTTAGCATATGAGATTTTTATCTGTCCATGCAGGTATTTGCTTGGCCAAACTGTCTGCATGTGTGTTTTATTTAGCATTTGGTTCTAGCAAGTCAGAGCCTCACCAAGGAACACTTTGTACTGTTCCCTCCTGGCAGGGATAGCACACCTGTTTGATGACAACCCAACCTTCTCAAATACTTAGCATCCGTTCTAAGCTCTGAGGCACAGAAGTGATCAGACACTTGCCCCACAGAGGGTAGAACTGCTTCTGCTATGGTGGTTACTCTACAGGAATCTCCTTACCCATACATATCAGTGTGTTTTCTGGGTCCCATGACCCCAGAGTGTCTGTTCCCTTCCAGGCTATATTTGGACCTGCTGAACTAAAGACTGTTTGATTGTTGTGGTTTGAATGAGGACAGATTATCTGCACCCTTTTGAATATCAAGAAACTAAAGTTTC
>PVKN010044832.1:0-10036 GCA_004027915.1 Capromys pilorides
GAGAGCCTTAGGGTAGATTGGAAAAGTACAAAGCAAATTGGATGCTAGATTAAACACAAGTATAATACTGGTCCAATTAAGTGGTCTCTGACTAAATATTCTAAAAAGCAAATAGTAGATTTGAAAGAATTTTTTTCTTTCTCTACTTCTTATAAGAGACACATCTTACACATAAAGATATGGAAAAACCTAAAGTAAAAGATTGTAATTGTAAAAGATGTACTGTTATGGCTTGTGCATAATTGTCCCCAGAAAGGCTCATGCTGTCATGGGGCAGGGATTTCTAGAGTTTGAGACTAACTCATGATCTACTGGTATTCTGTGTCTTAGTAATTCTGGGATTATGGATATAAGTACTGCTGCTGGGATTATGGGTGTGCGTACCTTCTCCAGCCTCGGGCAATAGCTTGCATGTCTTATAAGAGAGACAGAGAGACAGACTCTCTCCCTGTTGCTTTCCTGCTGTTCAGCCACCGCGAACTGTTGCTCTCTGTGTTGTGTCCCTCCGTCTTGGAGCCAGCCGAGTATGGACTGAAACCTCCAGTAACTGTGAGCTAAATAAACCTTTCCTTCCTTCATTTTGGGTGTCGGGTATTTGTCCCAGCAATGACAAAAGAATAACTGAGACATGTATCATGGAAACGCTAAAAAGAGAGTTTATTTACTTTTACCAATATCACACAAAATAGACTTTTTTAAGCAAAAAGCATTATTACAGATGAAGATGAACTACTCTATTTAAATAAATGTCCCCAAAGATGAAAGCACTAATGTCTTGGTTCCCAGCCCTCAATGCTCTTAGACAGCAGTGGAAATATTAAGAGACGGGGCCTAGTGAGAGGCAATTAGGTTATTGTGCTGGCCTTTCCCTGTCTCTGTTTTTATTTTCTGGATATTGTGAGATAAGCAGTTTCTTCCAACCATGTGATTCTACTATGATTACTGCCCCCGAAGAGCCCAGAAGTAACACAGCAACTGGTCATGCACTGAAACCTCCAAAATAAATCTTTCCTTTTGTTAAATTGATTGTATCAAGTATTTTGTCATACTGATGAAAAGCTGGTACAGGGATACTTGAAAATAATCAAGAAATTACTTTAGCAAGTTTTCATAATTTTAAATACAAACCTAATAATATAACCTAAAAATAAGAATTTTTAAATATTGACAGAATTATAGGAGAAATAGATTTATGATAAGCCTTTAATAAACCTTTCTAAATAATGATAGTATATGCAGACAAAAAGCTAGAAAAAAAATTGGATAACAATTAACTTGCCATACTTACACAGCACTTACGTAGCCTTCTAACACTCACAGAAAATATGTACTTGCCAAAACTAACTCTGACCTGGGGCATAAAGCAAGTCTTGGATAAAGTCTGGGGAGGGGTGGACATTACACTGTACCACCCCATGCCATGTCACTGTTTTGCTGGAACACAAAGCTCCCAGATCCTAAATCCTGCATTGGTAAGGAACTAAAGAAGCAGAGTTTAAGAAAGTGATTATTTGAAGGTAGACAAAAGGGAGAGAGACGTGCAGGATAGCCATTCTGGAGGAATAAAGAGCACTGGAATGTGAACTACTCATGGGTTTCTTGTCTATTGCTCCTTTTATCGAGACCCTTGCCCCAAGTAGGCTCCTGGAATCTGGCTTTGGCTTGCCTTTCAATCTAACCTTGGATTCTCTCTGGCCAGGACTTTTGCCTGTCCCTGAGCATGGGTGGGGGCCTTATGGAAAGGCAGTTCAGGCTTAAGGAATAAGTAAAGGGGAAGTGTGCATCATTAGGATCATCATGCTACCTGGTACCTTCCTAGACTCAGTTTCTTTGTCTTTCTTATTGCTCCAGTCTAGCTACAGAGGTGGAAGATGCCTATTAATTTTTAATCGTGTGTGTGTGTGTGTGTGTGTGTGTGTGTGTGTGATTCAGAAGTACATGTTTTGAAAGCCTTTATCCTATCTTTTTGAGGGACAGTGGTTAGTTTGTATATCAGTGTGAGCACTGGACTTGATTCCAAGTACTGCCAAAACAAAAATAAATCAAACTATCAAAATCATTCAGATTATGTTCTCTGATCATAATGAAATTAAATTAGAGCTCAATGACAGAAATACAACTAGAAGTTGTGCACATTTTTCAAATTAAACAATACATTTCGAAACTACCAATGGATAAAAACTAAGTGAGAAAATTGAAAATACGTTTAGCTAAATGAAAAATGAAGGTGCAAATACTGAAAATTGTGCAGAGGAGCTAAATATACTTTAAAAGTTTATGGCTTTAAATGAGTATGTCAGAAAAGAAAGAACAGTGGAAATCAATTATCTTATCCTTCCAAGTATACCAGTCATGGGATTCAGCACCCACTCAGATCCAAAGTGTTCTCATTTTAACTTAATTGTACTTGGAAAATTTCTATTTCAAGTAAGGTCATATTCACAAGTATCAGAGGTCAGAATTTTCACATATCATTAGAAGGAGCACAATTTAAACCAAACCATCAAGAGTGGAAAAATAGGTTGTCTACCTATTTTTACATATATGTTTAACTCTGTTTCAGTCAAATTGAGACAGATATGTTTGTGAAAAATTACAATCTGATTCTAAAATTGTGTGGAAATAGGACAACAAACAGTGTCTTAGTCACTACATCATTGCTGAGACAAAATATCCAATATCCACAAGTTAAAAGAAGAGAGGGTTTTTTGTTTTTGTTTGTTTAGTTTTTTTTTTGTTGTTGTTTGTTTGTTTGGCCTCGCAGTATGTAGAGGTTTCAATCCATAGCTGGCTGGCTCCAAGGCAAGGCAGCACGGCAGAAGGGCCTGGCAGGGAGGACACAGCAACAATCCAGAATGAAAGGACACAACCTACACCCTTCTAGACCATGTCCAGAGTGACCCAGCTCTGCGCACCAGGCTTCACATCCCAGCATCCCATCCACCTGCAAACCCATCAGTGGGCTGATCCAGCATTGTACACCATGACCCAGCCACACATCACACCAGCTCCACCCATGGGGACACGGAGTTTGGAGGGGCATCTAGACACAAGCTGTAGCAAATAGTAAATTTTGAAATAGAAAAGTAAATCAAAGGATGTATGGAATGCAAATAACAAAAATACTGATATTACAAGTGTTTATTAGAGCTGCTGTTGTGAGAATAAAATGAAGCAACTGCAGGACAAGATTCTTTTCTTTTCTTTTTTTTTTTTTTTTTTTTTTTTTTTTTTTTTTTTTTTTTTTTTTTTTTTTTTTTTTTTTTTTTTTTGTCTTTTTGAGACAGGGTCTCACGATGCAGTTCAGGCTGGCCTTGAGCTCACTTTTGTAGCCCAGGCTGGTATCGACCTCACACTGATCCTCCTGCCTCAGCTTCCCAAGTGCTTCGATTACAGATGTGCGTCACCACGCCCAGCTAGGAGGAGGTTCTTTGATAGTGAGATAACATAAATAATTGGAAGAGTAACAGATTTTTTACCCTGTATCAACTAGTAATTATAAGAATACAAGTAATAATTGAAGCAAGGAGAAATTGGTGATTATCTACACCGTTCTCCAGAGTTTTTCTTACTGTATCTGGAGAGGTCTACAAGCAATGCATAGTGGTATGGTTGGGATTTGTTCCCTCCAAACTTCAGGTACTGCCAATGTGACTGTGGCTTGAGAGGTGATTAGGCCATGAGGATTCTTCCTCCATCCATGAGGTTAGACGCACTTATAAAAAAGTTTGACAGAGAATTAGTTACCTCTTTCTCTTCTACCTTCCATTATGTGAAGACATACGAGAAAAACAAAAACAGTGGTTCTAGCATCTTGATCTTGAAACTCCTAGTCTACAGCGCTACTGAAAACTGAGTTTCTTTTACTTTTTATAAATTACATAGTTCTGGTTATTCTGTTGTAGTAGCACAAAATGGACAAGAGACATCATTATATACAAAGCATGAAACATTACATTTTATACTGTGATGATTACTAGGTTGGATGACATCTTCTTGGAAGCTGCTAAGAATGTACATTTCAGGTTTACTTACATCAGCTGTTCAGTTATTTTCAGCAGCTAAGGACTCCCCATTAGTGCTTCTATTAGTATGCTTGCCAGGAGGCTTTTCATTAGCATTTTTACAAAAACATTGTTGTCTTAGTTTCTCATTGCTGGGACAAAATAACCAGCACCCATAAGTTAAAGGAAGAGAAGTTTATTTTGGCTCATGGTTTGTACTCAACTGGCTCCAAGGCAGAGTAGGATAGCAGAGAGGAGAAACAGTTCATGACAGGGTGGTAAGACGCAGAAAGGAGGACCAGGGAATGATGAAGACACAAACCCCAGGCCACACTCACAGTGACCCAGCTCTTCCTGCCAGACTTCACTCTTACTTTGTCCTTCCCAGTAGCATCTATATTTTTCAAATATATCTCACTATGAAGAACTTAGAACTAGTGCTAAGATATTTGGCCATATATTATTAGATGTTTCTGTCTGTTTTTTAAATGAGATTAACATTTAAATCAATAGACTTTGAATAAAGTAGACAATCCTCCCTAAAGTTAGTGGGCTTAATCCAATCATCTGATAACCTCAAGAGAACAAGACACACACACACACACACACACACACACACACACACACACACATCCTGCACCACCTCTCTGCCCCAAACAAGAGGGAATTCTGCAGCAGTCTTTGTCCTTCAACTGCAGCATCAGCTCTTTCTTGGACCTCTGAGCTCCCCACCTACACTGCGGATTTTGGGCTTGGCAAGCTCTGCACTGCGTGAGCCAATTCCTTGAAATAAGCATGTGGATACACACACTCAGACATCCTATTGTTCTATGCAATCAGACGGCTAAACATTTAACTAGGTATTTTAATATACATACGTGGCAAAGACTTCTTTTATTTTCTTTTTTTTAATTTTTATTTTGGGTTCAGTTTGGCTTGTTTTTGTTCTTTGCTTGTTAGAATAACTGGGAATGATGAGAAAAATCTTCTGTCCTCCTGTCTAAGGCCTCTTCACCTCCCCAGGATGTGCCACCACAATGATCCTGACCTGCTAGCCAAAACAAAGCCCCATTGCTCTGACCCTGGACATAGCACCATTACCTTGCCCTACCCAGTTTTCCTACACTAGGACAATTTCCAGAATTTTTTTCTAAACAGAGAAATTCTGAGTATTCCTAATAGCAGCTTTGAAGTCCAGCCTTCCAGAACACAGTCTGTCCCCCTAGATCTTCTGCTTCCTCTTCTTTGGAATCAGCAGCAGTAGCTTCTGCGTGACAAGCACTTAATCATCACCCAGCAGAGCAACACACATAATTATAGGTAACCTTGCTTCACAATGAAGCAGACCCAGGGGAGCGTGTCAGTGTCCAAGAGCCTTGCTTGGTTTAGCTACCTAAGAGTGACACTTCGAGTCCAGAGTCTAGAACACTCTTCCACTGCTTCTCATCGTACTCCAAGCCTAAGGTGTACACTTACTATGTGTAACCTTGGAATAAAAAGCTACTTGTCTAGTTAAGGAGTGGAATTTGATCTCTATGGTTATTTGGCATTTAATTGTCTAATGTTTATAGATGCTTATCTCAATCAAATGTCCTGGAGGAATAGGGAATAAAAAAGCAATATGCTTGTGTAAAATATTCCATAAGTAAAAGCTCAAATTAATTTCTCCATATAAATGGTACTCTTGTTAAGTTTGTAACCTCTCCTTTCTGCAGACAGAAGCCAATCTTCTGTAACAATTTTTTCAATTCGTGCTTTTGTGAACTGTGCCTGCCATCTAGTGGCCATTACAAAAACTGCAGGGACATCCAAGCTATGATTTACCGCTATACATACATTCTCCTCTATTTATAGTTTTCACCTCTAAGCCAAAAACTATTTCTGCAGAAGAGTTACTGTAATCATAAAACGTGTATAACTTTGATTTTTAGTTGGAATATATAAAATAGATATATAAAATAGATAGGAAAGTGTCAATGTTCCACTTAAGGCAGAAACTTCCCGTCTGCCTTAAGATTTTCCTCACTTCTGACATTTAGAGGCACCAAGGATTTCGAAAACAACTGCGTGTCCAAAGCCTCCACCCAGGGCCAGCCTCCACCCACCATCATTACTGCTGGACCTGTCTAGTCGGTCTTTCTCTTGTTGAGCCTGTCTCCCATTCCTTTTAAACAGACAGAATTCAAATCTTCCAAATTATTTTTTTCCCAAACTTGCTTTTGCACTGGTGTTTTCTGTCTTCGCAAAGGGCGCTGCCATCTCTCAGCTCCACAGTTCAGACACTTCACAGCCCTTCCCACACCCACACCCACCCACCAGCTCACATCCAGGGTCCACCACTACACATACCTCCCGCCTCTCCATCCCTCTCTGTACGTCCCACCACTGCAGCCCTAGCTGACTGCCCTGCACCTCTTCTGGTCCTGTGTTCCTCCACTCCACTCTCCATGGCACTATCCAAAAATCTCAAATTTATGGTTCTTGTGTACTTTTTTGGTGGGTTACATTAGACAAGTGTTATGGTTTGTACATAGGTGTCCCCACAAAGCCTCATGCAGTCATGGGGCAACTTCTGGAATTTGTAATTGATTATTGTGGAAACAGGTGCTGCCTCTCCCCTGGGGCAGGTGATTTGCATTTCAATGTAAGGAAAGAAGAGAAGTTAGCTGCTTGAGCTGCTGCTACCTCTCCCTTCACTCTTGCTCTTGCCCACCACCACGAAAGGTTGTTTTCTGCCTTGTGTCTCTCTGCCTTGGATCCAGCTGAATATGAACTGAAACCTCCAGTAGCTGTGAGCTAAATAAACCTTCCCTTCCCTAATTTTGAGTGTCAGGTATTTGTCCCAGCAATGAGAGAAGAGTAACTAAGACAACAACGTCGGCATAACTTTAAGTAGGCAACACAATATTCCTTACAATAAATACAAGATAGACCAAAGATCTGAATGTAATTGTAGATGATAAATGTGAGTTTGTGAGGGACAATATATGTGTTTATGTATGTGCAATAAATGTAGACACACACATAGTCACGAGTGAAGTAAAGCCTCTGTAAATATAGTACAACTACAGAAACTATAAGATTAATGAACTTAATAAATTTTAAAACGTAATAAAATAATGTAATATAAGAGTTTGGGAACTTTGTTGTTCACAGATGAGAGAATACGCCCTTTCCGTCAGCACACCTTAATGCATGTCAATGCAATCAGGCAAGAAAAATTCAGAATTCTGAGAAAGGTCTGTTAGCTTTCATTGCTATAAAAATACCTGAGAGACACACCTTAACGGAGGACAAAAAAGTATTTCAACTCACATTTTCAGAGATGTCAGTCCACTGCTCCATTGCTCTGAGTGCTGTGCTGAGGCAGAAACAGCATGGAGCAGGGTATGATGAAGCAAAACTGCCACCTCATGACCACCAGGAAGCAGAGAGCCTGAGCAAGCCAGAGAGGGAGGCGCAATGCGCCAGGCACAGTCTCCAAGATAAAGCCCTGTGGTCTACACCCTGCAGCTAGGCCCCGCCGCACTTCATTAGCTCCCAGTAACACTACCAAATTATTGTTTCCTCAATAGATTCCTCCACTGATGAAGTAACAGCCTTCCTAATCTGAAGAGTTCCCTAAATCCCCTTGGCAGCCAAGCCTTAAACAATACAACGAGCCATTTCAGGGATAGTTCAGACCCAAACCATAACAATAACTATCCCTCAAAACCTAGTACTCAAATCATTAATAGTCACTTAAATTAAGCAATAGTTATGTTTCACAAGAGCTACTTCCTTGGATCTCCTCTGGTAAAGGTTCTTTCTTTTCACTGAAATGACTAAACAATGAAATGCCTCCTCCACTCACTGGGGAAAGACCAGCAGAGAGCTTCCTCTACTGTTCTCATCCCAAGAATGAGAACTGTCCCCTCTTATGCAGGAGTGAAGTCACTTGTTTCCTTTTTATAACCAAGTTGAAAATACTGATGAGATGAAAGTATAACCTTTCTTACTTTCATCACTTATAACTGTGCTTCCTCTATTTTCTAATAATAATTTTAGATAATGACAACTTCTGAGACCAAGAGCACAAAACTTACAAAGCATGGAGTATATTTCATTCTTCTCTTACTCTCATTTCTTGTAACTTATATAAATCAACCTTTTAGAGTGAAACAGCTCAGGTCTTTTTGCTCTGAGAACAAAAGTGACAGTTTGTTACCTCTCGAAAGAAAGAAACAAAGAAAGAAAGAAAGAAAAAAAGAAAGAAAGAAAGAAAGATGAAACAAGTAGATTTAACCTCTCCTGACAGAAAAACTGGATCCAACCAACAGAGTAGCCCCTTCCTGCTGAAAGGGGGAGAAACTCCCTTCACAATAGCAAAACTAGCCCTGGAGAAGCTTTCTTTTCACCACTACCACCAAAACAGCTCTCCACTTGTGTGCACGCACATATGTGTGCACACACACTCATGCACATGCACATTTTTCAGTCTTTTATTATCTACTGTCATAACAACCAAACCCATCATGACCTAGGAGCTAGGCTGCTTCTCTGAGGGCAACTGTACTGGCATCATTGTTCCTTCTCTATATTTCTTGGGCTCGTGTTGATAAGATTTTTGTTGTATCAAAAGATGCTGAAATGGCCCAACTGAACATTTCCAAATTAACTTCACAGCTGAAGTACACCCTGAGCCAAAATTCACTCCCTACCTATTTTACATCTCAAATTAATCCCAATTGCATCATCCATTATACTTCACCAAAAAATGCACAAGGAATACAAAGGACATTTTAAAATCCCCCACTCATTCAGCAGCAATATAAATATGTACCAAAATTGAGACAATGTGAATAGTGTCTAGAGAAGTAGGACTCTAGAAATAAAATCTTCATTTATATCACAGCTAAAAAACTAATTCCCAAATTTTGATCACCTTCAAAATTCTAACACTTTTTAGTGTTAGACTAGGAATTTCGTACACATACCTGAGCATTCAAGGCCCCTGATTCAGTAGCCAAAACCTGACACTTCACATAGTAAGCTCCTTTATCTACTCCCGAATGAATTCATGAAGCTCAAGTCTCTCCCTTAAACAACTATCCAAAGACCAGCACATGCAGAGAAAATAAGACATGAAGCACTACCAACTCAGGCACAATACTCAGAAAACACAGGCAAATGGCCAGCTTACATTATAGTTGCTGAAAACAAATTGTCTTCTCAAAATCCCAAAACAACTCAAAAATTACACTAAGAGAAGCATGCCACCAGAAAGCCAATTATGATATTATGTAACCCCTGTGCTAGAAAAAATAATTCATTTAAGAGTACAGCACCCTCTCCCAGACTGACATCTGACACTTCTGTCTTCTAAACAACAATAGAAATTCATGGGTCCTCACCTCCATGCCTCTGGAGGGCCTTACCTGATACTCCATCTCCTATGTATCCATCTCATTATGTTTTAGACTCCCTTTGAGATTTGTGTGCCCAGCATCTGTACACTTAACAGGTTCAGAATGCAAACAAGAAACTGTGACATTTATAAGCTGGGTGCATCTCGAAAACTGATCCATTGACCATCATAACATCCTCCTTCTCAGCTTCTTTCCTGGAAGAAAATGGATAAGATGCTTTTCATATGTTTGACTTGATCTCCAAGATCTTAACTTCTCTCTCAGAGAAATCCACTTCTTCTTCCATCACAATTAAGAGCCTTTTCTTAATCTTCCTTTTACTTCCTGAGGATTCTTATTTTGTATCAAAAAAGAAAAAAGAAAAGAAATATTATATTCATTCTTCCCTGAGTTTAAGAATAAGTCATATTCATGGAAGTACGTGTATTATAAGTACAGAAATTTCAAGCTTTTTCCCATGTTTTAAGATGTACAGTAGTTCAAATGAATTTGTTCTCACCCTAGAATAAAATGGTAATAGGAAAATTTGATGACCTTCAATGACCTTGAATTTATAACATTAAACACAAACTAGTTGTAAAATGTAGCGCTAACAAATTAAGGGACATATGTGGGCTATGAGAC
>PVKN010044833.1:0-10029 GCA_004027915.1 Capromys pilorides
AAGGAGGAGGAGGAGGAAAGGAGGAGAAAAGAAAGGAAGGGAAGGAGGGAAGGGAAGGAAAGGGAAGGGGAGGGAAGGGGAGGAAGGATAAACTGGCTGAACCACATTACCCCAGAGTTAGAACTCCCACCCCAAGGCATTTGGAGAGAAGATGATGGAAGGGATGCTTCTCTGACTGCCACTTTAGAACAGGGACAGCGAGGAGCACCAGATGACCTCCTCTGCTACCCTTCCTTAGCTTCCTTCTAGAAGAACTGCACTCTAGAACCTATCTGCCCAACTTTGGTTTGACAAACACTTCCAGAAAGAGAATCAAGTTTTCAAGGAAGAATGAGACACATGAGGAAATGGGAGCCAGGCAGTGACTTTTGTCCCTCCTGCAATTGTGAGTTGCCACTGAGCCGGGAGCTCCCTAAAGGACCCAACCCCCAGCGTGGCCCATGCCAGCCCTGTGAAGGACCCAAAAGCTGTATGCACACACTGGTTCTCAAGGAATGCAGCTTTGTTTCTGAAGCTGCTCTTGAAGCCAGCTCACTTTGAATCCCTGC
Source organism: Capromys pilorides (assembly GCA_004027915.1). Taxonomy (NCBI): domain Eukaryota; kingdom Metazoa; phylum Chordata; class Mammalia; order Rodentia; family Capromyidae; genus Capromys; species Capromys pilorides. The sequence continues at coordinate 549 of PVKN010044833.1, forward strand.
CCAGCCCAGAGGTGCTGTGTGAAAATTCAGAGATCAAGGCCCAGCTTGGGGTTGACGCTTAAATGAACAAGAAGCAATGCATGCTGGGCAAGGGGAGGGAACTCAGTCCCGGGATAGCCAATAATCTAATTCAACCATGTTTCTCTTAATCAAATGCAGGTGCTTTGTTAACGCCATGCAGATCTGGACAGATCTGAACATTTAAACCCGCTGCCCTGCCCTAGGAAAAGCCCCCCACCCGTGCCGCCCGGCTGAGCTAGCAGCGGGTCCCGCACGCTCCCTCGCAGCCGCCAACCCTTCCTCCTCGCCAGCACGCCGCCTTCCCTTCGCGACAGCAGCGACGGCCCCGCACATAATTGCAAAAGGAAAGAGCCGCTTGTTTGCTGCCTCCTCGGCAATGATTAAAGGTAGAAGTTTTTCAGACATTAGCGACTGAAAGAGTATAGTTAAAGCTGCTTTAAAAAGGGAGAGGCGTCTAAAGAGATGGTACTCAAAGCACTATTAAAAGCATCATGCTTGTTAAAACCAGTAAAAAGGCCGGGAATCGGCGAGGGAAGGCAGCTTCCTCTCCAATTACCGTGAGGGGCACACCTTGACGGTGTCTTTGAATTGCGGCCGCCAGCCCCTGCCCCCTCCCCGCAGGCCGCCCCCTCCAGAAGGCCGCTGAAAGGTACATTAGGAGGAGGCGGAGGGGGACGGCTCCCCCACGTTCACTTCTCGCTTGTTACAGGCGACCCATTTAGAGCTGAATGACTATGTTCAGAGACGGCACAAAATGACACCCTCCACCTTTTCAGGAAGCCACTTGGTTTTGTCATTTTTTTTTTTTTTTTTTTTTTTTTTTTTTTTTTTTTTTTTTTTTTTGTATCCGACAGAAATAATTGATAAACCAAACGAGCAGCCGTCCACCTTGAAGGAGGGCGCCTCCTCCTCGCCACCTGGTTAAAATTCCTCCTCCTCTCCCCACTTCCATCCATTTTGCTCTGTGCTGTTTAAACAATACTTCATCAAATGCAGCCTGGAGCAAATAAGAAAGCTCAGTAGAGTAAATAAAAAGTCAAAAAAAAAATCACCGGCTGGAGGGTAAGTACTTTTATTCCTGTACTTTCATTGCCTGGGGAATTATTATTCCATCGCCCGATCTGGGAGGGAGGGAGGCCGAGGAGGGCGGTGTTATTCACAGAATGGATTGCTTCTCTCCTTTCTCACTCCTCTGGCTCTCGAGAGCCCACTGATTACAACCAAGTGCGGCCATCCATTCCGTCTTATTGACAAAGGTCCTTAATTACCGCGGCAGCGGTAATACCTGCTATTAAATTCTGCTAAACAGAGGCCGCAAATTAGCCACGGATCTCAGGCACCTTTTGTGCGTAATTATGGGGAGTGGGATTGACTGGAGGCCGGATAACTGACCCCAGCCAGAGCAGCGGGGAAACCTTTGTTTATCACCTGCGGTGGGGGCCAAAATGTGAAATTAAAAGCTCTCCATCAGCCGAAGGCCTTCAGAAGGCCCAAGGGAAGAAAAAGGACGGGAGGGGGAAAGTGAAGGAAGAAAAAAAAAAAGCAACAGGCCAAAGCAAACTGTGCTCGCAGTATTTATAAGCATTTCACTCGACGGCAATTTACACTGACAGTTGATTAACCGAAAGCTCTACTAATTCTGCAGGTAAGTAATGCAAAGTCCAAAATGGCAAAAATTTTAGCCACATTTTAAGGTATATTCCATATTTCACGGAAGCCTTTAACCTGCATTTAAGAGGCTGTTTAATGCAATTGCAAACCGTAAACACCTGTCACTTACAGCCTGAACTTCTCACATGGCTCCTTCTGGAGAGCCTGGATTAATGAGAACCATGCCAAATATGGAAGCTCTCATCTGCAGCCAGCCCAATTTATAAATTCAGTCCTGATGCCTACTTGGTGTTTCATCGAAGGCAATTACTTTGGGGGAAATTTCATTTAAATATATTCAACTTTCCTTTCCATTAAGGTAGAGGTAGGGTTAGCTGCCCTGAGCTTGCCTCAAACAATGAGTGGTCAGAATGCAATAACTTAACACAAAACGCTTAACATCAAGATAATTAAATTTCATTAAGGTTTTAATCATTCTGAATGGAGCCTATTAAAATTCATGGGGTTCCTGTCACACTACAGACAATGGGCCCTGGGCCCTGAACAGCCCAGAAAGCCCACTTCTAGCTGTGTCCCAAGAACAAGTAACAGATGGGTTCTTTCAACTACTGCTGAGCAATGGCTGGTTCTTGGATAGCATCTAGGGACCTCTCAAGAATGGGGCATTCCAAGTCCTCCCACTAGCCCAACATGAAATCTGTACCTGCCACTTAGGAAATGACGGATATTTTTATTGGATGTCATTTGGCCCCATGCATACTTTGTACGGGTGAGGAAAAATTTGAGACCAAAGCCACTGAACACCTCTTACTTGCTCAGGTCTGGATCCAAAGACTCCTCTGAGAAGCCTTTTCTGACTTCATGCAAATTTAAGTGCTTTCACTCACTGCAAGGTGAACAGTAGATAATGTGAGGTCATTATCTTATTGCACAGTAAGTGTTTACATGACATTCTACCCATTATACATCAAATTCCATGGAGACAAAGATGTTTGGGTTTCTAATCCCTAGTGTACTACAGATATTTGGTAGGATGGATGGATAAATAGTTGATAGGGAGGTAGAAGTTTGAATGGATGGAAGACAGGTGAGTTGATGAAAAGATAGATGAATGACTGGGCAGGCAAATAAATGGTTGAGTGGACACATAAATGGATGAGTAGACAGATGGGCAAGTACATCAAGGGTCACAGTGTATCAAAGCCCAGGACTCTTACCTTCATTCCTTTTCTCATTCATCCTGCGGTTGTCTCTTTTGTACATCAAGCTCAGCTTATCTCCTCCCTTTGACTGGAGTGATCCTGTATTGCCATCATATTTGTATAGGTCGTGAGGTCCTTTCCCAAGTTCCCATAGGTTATTTGTTTTTTGTTTTTTCCATCCTAGTAATGGATTTTCTCAAGTCCCTTCACATTCTCACAGTGATCCATTCAACGTCTCTGGTAGGAACAGTTACCCTCATGGGGCAATGAGAGGTTCCAGTCTCTGCCCTCTGATTCTTTTAACCTAGGATCCAGCACAGTAGGGTCAAATGAGGGTAGGGGAGGGGACTGCTAATATCAAGGTAAAATCTGTCTAATTCCCTCACATAAGCAAGTGGGTGTGGGAGGTAAGATTCTTTCCTCCAACTTCCTCCAGGCAAATGGACTTACCTGAAAACACTGTCTGAATTTATTCTTGTATTCATCTTGTTGTTATTGATATTCTCTAACCAGGCTCGGTGCCTCCTCAGACATGGACACAGAAAGTGCTCAGAGGTAGACACGGAGGACATGTTCTAGGAGCCAGGGCAGTGACTCAGAAGCAGTAGACAGGCATGCATTTGAGAGATGTACCCAGGTTTACCCAGAGAAATGGGGCCAATACCATGTACAAAGAAAGGGACTCATTTATGAGTACGGCATGTGGGACTGACAAGTTCCACACACTTCCATCTGCAAGCTGGAATCCTAGGACAGCCAGGGTAGTTTAGTTTCACTCTGAGTCCAAAAGCCTAGAAACCAGGGCAGTTCATGGTGTGAGGACAAGAGAAGACAAGAGACAATGTCTCAGCTCAACAGACAGGTAGACGAGACAAATCTTTCCCTTCCCTCTCCCCATTACTGGGAATTAAACCCACAACCTTCACACTGAGCTACATCCCCAGAATCCCTGAGTTGTTTCTCTCTCTCTCTCTCTCTCTCTCTCTCTCTCAGATGGGGTCTCACTAAGTCACTAAGTTGCCCAGCCTGGGCTTGAACTTAAGATGGAAGAGGCCTTAGTTCTAGGCTAGGAAATTAGCCCTGGCTTTTTGGAGACCATCTCCATTACTCTTCTCTCATTGCTGGGACAAAATACCTGACACCCAAAATTAAGGAAGGAAACATCTATTTAGCTCACAGTTAGTGGAGGTTTCAGTCCGTACTCATCTGGCTCCAAGGCAAACTGGCACAAGGCAGAGAGCAGCTATTTTTTATTTATTTTATTTTATTTTATTTTGGTACCAGGGATTGAACGAGAGCAGCTATTCATGGTGGCAGAAAACAGCAAAAAGCAAAGGCAAAGGAGGAGCAGCGGCAACCATGGCAACTGAGAGCAAGTCTGTCCCCCTTGTGTTGCGTCCAGGCTGTCTGCCCCAGGCAGGGTGAAGCACTCACACCCATGATCCTAGCACTAGAGATCATGAATTAATCACAAACTTTAGAAGTCTACCCCATAACTTCATGAGGCATTGGGAGGACAACTAGACATAAACCATAATAGAGACTTACCCAAAAGTGTGAAGCAAGGTGTAATCTGATTCTTCTCCATTTAGAAAACTGAATATCTACTTTGGTCTCTTCCTTCAGGGTGTTTAAAACTGAGATAACTCAAAGGAAGAAAGAACAACTAGGAGTTCTCTGGACTAGGAGTAATTTCCAAACACCCTTCTTCAAAATCTTGATTTTAAAGTTTCACACCTAACAGGGCACACACTAGGAGATGCTAAGGGGAATAAGGCAGCAGCAGGCAACCCAGAAACCTGTTCTGTTTATAAACTCTACCGCTGGGGGCCTGCCAGGCTGGTTAGCAGGCAAGGCGCAGCCAAGCTCGTCTTGTGCTCTAGAAGACCTCAATAGTAATACACCACCCTCCACCATTTGGGCTGGTGGCAATCTAAAGGGACATCTGGCACAAAAGTACAGCCACCAGAGCCCCCTATTTAGAAATATCTGGAATTTTAGAAAAGAAAACCGAAGTCCCACTGTGCTTTGAAAGGGGAAGGGTCAACTCTAGGTCATATTAGAAATTATCAGAAAGCACTAATTACATTGTTAATAGGGCAACTAGGAATATGAAAGGAAATTAAACAGTATTGACAAAAGAATTTTCCTAAGTATCCCATTAGGGATAATCCCAGTTTCCTTTCTCTGGGTGATATATGTCTCCCAGAGGCCTATCTCCTACAGTTTGTTTTGTGGTATAGTTAGTGTCTGAACCTTGAAATGAGGCCAAAAGGATTTAGTGATTGACTTTTCTCTCCTTGGGCCTGCAATGCAGAAGTGTGTATGCCCACAGCCCCAACTCCTCATAACCAGGACAAAACCAGCCCCTTCACCAAACAGGGCAATACTTACAAATTTAGTTTTGGTTGAAGATAAAATTTGAGTTTCAACACTCCTTCAAAAGAAACTTGCATAGCAAATAATCTTTCCCAATTCCCCTTCTAGTTTCCCTTTTTGGCTAATTGCTGTCAGTCTAGGTCATTCTTCCACCAGTAACAAGAAGACCTAAAATTCTGAAGAGCTCATGGCTATCCTCCTGCTTATTAGACCCTAGAAATGCTGAGTGTAATGTAACTCCCACCAGCCAGATTGCAAAGGGAACTCTCCAAGTGCCAGGGTTGAAGAAGGTGCTCAAACCCAGAGTGGCAAACAGAAAAGGGAATGCTATGGGACCCTATAGGGCACTGTCTCCACACTCAACCTCACACCATAGGGCTCAGGGCAGAACACAGTGATGAGGAAGGAGTCCGCCCTTACCAGGAAGGAACACTGCTGAAATAATAGAAGAGAGGTCACCAAATTGGGGCTGGAAAAGCCCCACCTCAGGAGGCTGTGGAGGACTAATGTAGCCTGAGGAGGCTGGACTGCCCCTGTGGCCGAGGTGGCGCTGCAGTGCTCTCTGCTGATTATGGTGCTGTGGAAAGACAGGCACTGCTGGAGGCAGAGACAAAGGGGACAGCCCTGTGGCAGAGACTTTGCACCATGTGACAAATCTACCTGCATTACCCCTTAGCTCAGCAATCGCATCTCTAAGACTCTATCACAAAGATCCATTAATGAAAATGCAAAGCCATGTGATCACAGAGTTTTTTTATTTCAGTATTGACTATAATAGCCAAATAGTACAAATAACCAAATCCCCTGAGTACCATGCATACCAAGAAGTATGGTATCTTTGGTCTAAGAAAAGACAGTATGCATGTTTCTGTTTCCAGAAGGAAAGAATGAAAAGACAAAGAGCTAATAAAAATGATTACATATAGGAGAAAGAAAAAATCAGATTTAGAGGAGGAAAAGATGAAAATAAAACTTCTGTGGATACCCCTACTACATATTTGAAGTTTCTTTCCTTGTTTTTTTAGTACAGAACTATAGGCCTTTCATTCATGGTTGAAATAATTTTTTAAGGGGAAAAAAAAAGCCTGAAATGTGGAGGCACACTGAAGCAAACGGACATAACTGGGTATCAAACTGGTGGGAAACAAAGAAATCTATTATCAGTTACTTTAATTGACAACACAGTCTTAAAATTGCAACTCTTGAGCTGGCCAGATAGCTCAACACATTAAAGCACCTGCTTAGGCAGAGTGCAGTGACCAGGGTTTGATCCCCAGCTTGCTCTGCCAGCCCCACCCCTAGGGACAGGCTGAGACGGCCACTGAGAGTGGGTATGGTGGGTGGCATGCACCTGCAATCCCAGTGCTTGGGAGGTTGAAAATAGGAGGATCACTGTGAGTCCAATCGATGTAGTGAGACCCTGTAGGCCCTATACCAAATATATAAAAAAAAAAATTGCATATCTCTAATTGGAAGATAACCTAAGGAACAAAAGAACTGGAAATTAACTGTGTTCAATAACTTATTTTTCATACAAGCATCGCTACTGTTAACTTTGAACTTACAAATGATGGTCTAGAATAGAATCAACAATTATGTTATCTACTAGATCAAGATTTTCATCCTAAGAAAGCCGGGGTGGCAGCACAGCAGGCCGAGTCACCAGGATCACCAGGAGTTCAAGGCCCGTCTGAAGAATCAAAACACTAAAAACATTGATTTTGAATTTAAAGTACCCGTATGACTTTGTGATTATTTCTCTTTTCTATTTTATTTTATTTTATTATTTATGTATTCGGTACAGGATCTCACCATGCAGTTCATTCACTGGCTCAGTAGCCACAAGGGTAGGGCCGGTGTAGCATACAGGACCCGAGATCGAACCCTGGTCCCTGCGCTTGCATAGTCCACTGAGCTATCTCACCAGCCCTGATTATTTCTCTTTACACACACACACACACACACACACACACACACACACACTCACACTTTAGCTCTGTGTATTGCAAGGCCTAGGAAAAATGACAGTCCACTGACAATGAGCACACCACATGCCCAGATTGTACTTGCTAAGTACCCTGTCCCAAGGTACCTAGAAACCAAGTCTTTTTGGAAAACTGGATGATTTCAAAGATAGGTAGAAAATGTACCAGATTAATCTGGGATATCTTCTAGTGCCAGGAAACCAAGGACTGATAAAAGGCAAACAGAGTTGTGTTAAAGGACACAGCAGACAACATGAAGAGCTATTTTAAAAAGTCAGTTAAAGCAAAATACACTGAAAAAAGAAAAAATACACTGAGCTGGGGAGATAGCTCAGTGGCTTAAGTGCCTGCCTGGCAAGTGTAAGATCCTGAGTTCAATCCCTGGTACAAAAAAAAGCACATAAATACATACATACATACATACATACATACACACACTTGGGCCAGGCCTAGCATTCAGAAGACTGAGGCTACAAGTTTGTAGCCTGAGCTACCCAGTGAATTCAAGGCCAATCTGAACTGCACAGTAAAGCCATATCTCAAAAAACACAAATGAAACAAACAAAACAAAAAACCTGTTGGGTCACATTTGCAGACTATAAGTGCATCAGCTCGTTATTCTGAAAATGGATAAATAGAAAGGTTTGGAAAATTACTTTATAACTCATAATAAAATAGTGAATCTAGACAAATATCAACAGCAAATGATAAAAGTATTGAATACATTCATGTAGATTAACATCATTCGCAGTAGCCAAAAGGTAGATGAACTCATGCACCCATCAACAAATCAACGGGGCCTGCAAGATGGCTCAGTGGTCTAAAGCGCCTGCTTAGGCAAGCTTAAGCAACCCCTGGGACTGTGGTTTGATACCCAGCACCACATGCTATGCCAGCCCCACCCCCAGGGCAGACTGAGCCAGTCATAATAAAAATAAAAATAAAATCAACAAAATGTAGCAGGTACATATAATGGACTACTGTTCAGGAGTAAGTCCTGTCTGAAATAGCAACAGGGATAAACTTTGAAGACATTATGCTAAGTGAAGAAAAGCCAGTACACAATTTATAAAGAACAGTAATTTGGGCTAGACTTGGTAACAAACATCTATTATCCCAGCACTTAGGAGGCTGAGGCAGGCAGATTGCTACAAGTTCAAGGCCAACCTGAACTATATATACAAGACCCTGTCTCAAAGAAACAAACAAAAAAACTCCACTGATTCATTTTTTCTCTTCATTTCTAGAAGCTGAGGCATATAAAATCAAGACCACAAGGGTTCAGTTTCTGTTGAGGACCACTGTCTGCTTCCAAGAAGCACCACATGGCTCCATCTGCAGGAGCGGAAGGAGGAGAGCCAAGGGGAACCCACTGGTGAGGAGCAGCCATAGGGCAGGGGTGGAAGGGCAAGAGAGCCTCACACTGGGCGAAGCCTTAGTCCCAGTCCTGGGGGAGAAGGCTTCTGACCTACTCACCTCTTAATACTACCATGCTGGAGCTGGAGATACATTTTGGAGGAAACACAGGCAAACCTCAGGGATGGCGGAAAGGTCCAAAAGTGGATGATGGTGTTGGTTGTTGGTTGCATATATATATTTTTTTTTCATCTTTTCTTTTTTCTTTATTTATGGCAGGGTCTACAGGGTCTATGATCTCACTACATAGATCAAACTTGTAGTGATTTTCCTGTTTTCAGCCTCCCAAGCACTGGGATTACATTCACCACCACACCTAGTCTCAATCACCCCCTTAGCACACCCCAGAGGTGAGGCCAGCGTGACATGCCAGAGATCGAACCCTGGCCCCTGCTCTCTGCCTAAGAAGGTGCTTTGGTCTGCTGAACTATCAGGCCAGCCCCATAAGTATATTTAAAGATACTAACTATGAGGACTTGCCAGGTAGCTCAGTTGGTTAAAGCACATGATTCAGCAAAATCTCTCAGGTGCCAGGGACCGTGGTTCATGCCCACCCCCACGTGGAGCATGAGACCTGCCCTTAAGGTAGCCTCAGTCAGACCAAAAAAGACACTAACTGTACACTTTACAGTGGTCTAAATGGTAAACCTATGTTAATGAAAGTAACATGATAATGGGAAATTTGAACCACTTTTATTATGTATTCAACATGCATATTTACATATATGTGTGCATATTTTGCTACACGAAAATAAAATATGAAGAGAGGATTTTGATTACATAATGAAGGGTTCAGCTGGTATCAGCCAAACCTTTGCCAATCAATAAAAACGGAAACAAGATATTTCTGTGTCTTTCAAAATAATG
>PVKN010044834.1:0-10037 GCA_004027915.1 Capromys pilorides
GTCCTTTGAAGGAAAATAAAAGCTGTGACAACAATAATTACTACAATAAATAAATGTGTGATATCATATCCTCTCTTTTTCCTTAGTGTAGCTGGAATGTGTCTGCATCTCTTTGTTTTTGTCTGAGGGGGAGTTTTTTAAGAGCGCAATTAATTGGAAGTATTCTCACTTGGCTCTATTTTTCCTTTATCTGCCTTTTTTGTTCATTTTGAAAGGGCACTTACAGCACCTTCCCTCCATCTCTCCCCTTTTCCTCAGATTCCCAAGGGTAAGGCAGGATCTAAAGAGAGCTATTTTGTCATCAAGATAATGGCCCTCCCCCTGTCGTTCTTGGGGTGGGTGGGTGGGCCTGGGGATGGGGAGGGGGACAGCCTTTGTCCTTAGAGTTCAGCCCCTAAGTGCTTGCCCCATGTCCCTGCTCCAAGAACCTGTTAACCTCACCAATGTCTGGAAGCTGCCTCTCCTAACCTTAAAATTACAAACATTCTCAGCAGAGGAAATTTTTCTCTTCATCCTAGGGTTTTAACTCTGCAGGAACTACATACTTTTTTCGTTGGCAGAAATAGTTGTGGTTTTCCTAACAACTTCTCAGTTCCCCATAGAATTGGAAATTCCCTTCTTGGTTACAGCTCTTGACAGATGCAGAAGCAGCATCCAGTGTTGTCCTGCCTTCCTTCTGGCCTGCTGTGTGACTTGGGCCTCAAGTCACAAAGGGTATCTTGGTTGGGAGATAAATTAGAAGACAAGAAGGTTTAAGAAAGAATTTATTTTTGGAAGACCTTAGAAGAAGAGATTTACAAATGTCTTTAAGGTGAGAGTAACCATTTGGGAAATTACTCACCCATTTGTATTCCTCCTCTTTGAAAAAAATGAGTTTACACTTTCTGTAGCTAATTTCTGTCTCCCCACCCATGCCTCCATGCCTCCTCTACCCTCTACTGTGGAGATATGCAGTATTCTCCTCCTCCCACTTACACATGCTTATGGGAGGCCCTAGATAAATAGAAGGTAGAGGCAAGGCTGTGGAATTACTATTATCATTATGGTGATGATTATGCTTTCGGTATGAGAAAACAGGAAGTGAAACTGCCCAGTGATAAATGCCTGGCCCCATCTTCTCACTTTAGTGGGATCTAAAGTGTGTGTGTGTGTGTGTGCGCGCACCTCTGGGTGTGGGTGTGGGTGAATAGGGTGATACAGGCGTGTCTATAAAGATGGAGTTTCCAGAATGTTCAGTGATCTTTTTTTTTTTTTTTTTTGTGGTGGGACCAGGGTTCAAACTCATGACCTTGCACTTGCCAGGCAGGCACTTGTACCATGAAGCTATCTTCCCAGCCCCCCTCAGAGATCTTTCAGTTTTATTCTAATGCCTGTCCTTCCCCTTTCACATGATATCCTTAAGCTGCTTCCTCACTACTGCCTTCCATGTTTCCTAGAAAGAGCTTCCCACAGCTGTTGGGGATGTGCAGGGAGAAGTCCAGGGCCTACAGACATCCTTCTGGACACACCTCACCTGACCAGGCCAGGTCTCAACTGCGTGCCTTTCTTCACAGTGTACTCTGTCCTTACTGTGGGCTTGTCCCACGGCCAGTAGCCTTTCTTTTCTGTCCCTGAAGGGAGCTGTGCTTTCTCTCCGGGCCTAGCTGCCTGACACTCCATCCGCTTGTTTGATTATTTGTGTCCTTTGTCTTCTTAAGAATCAATAATGGGTAAAGGGAAGACAGCATGTTAAGGCCAATGTAATTATCCCACACTGACATTTCCATTTTCAGCTCCGTGGCCTCTGGAAACACTGGGAACAGAGACAGTGACCTAATTTTTTTAGTGCCTTGCTAGCTCTACTTCCCAGGGAGAAGAGAGCAGACAGCCACATGGGGAGCAAATAAACCTAGCTGGGGTTTCAGAAATACCTCATTTGGGCAATGTTCAGAAAAAAGTGCCAGCAGGAGAGAAAAAGGGGTAGCCCAGATAGAAGGGAGAAAGCATTCCTCACTATGCAGGATGCTTGTGTGCGTGTGTGTGTGTGTGTGTGTGTGTGTGTGTGTATGTGGCTGGCTCAGCCCACCCTGGGGGTGGGGCTAGCAAGGCGCATGGTGCCAGGGATAGAACTGTGGTCCCTGCACTTGCCTAAGCTTGCCTAAGCAGATGCTTTAGACCACTGAGCTATCTCACCAGCCTGTCTTCTTATGACTTTTATATCAAGATCTTGAGCCAATTAACAGATTATTGTAATTTTGGTTTGAGGAAAATATAATTGTATTTCTGTGTATTATAGCATTGTTCATAATGGCCAAGATGTAGAAACAACTTAACTGTACATTATCAGATGAGTGGATGGAGCTAAAAAGTTAGATATCTATTTACCAATCTATCCATAGATAGACAGATGAATAGACAGACAGATATAGTAACTGAGGCAGGAGAATCACAAGTTTGATTCCCTTCTCAGCAACTTAGTGAGATACTATTTCAAAATAAAGGCTAAAAAAAAAAGAGACAGAAAAAAGGTCAAGATATAATTCTTTGTGAAGGTTCTGGGCTCAATCCCCAGTAACATCCCCTCCCTCTACCAAAAAAGAAAAAAAAAATGTTGAAAGGGTAGAACTCATGTTAAATGTTCTTAGCCCTAGAACAGAAGGGGACATGGTTTACATTAAGTACATGATCCTCACAGCATGCATGACATAAATCACCATCTTATCTTTTCTATTATTTTTTCTGAACCTAAAATAGGGGACTAGAGAAATCACCCATGGTTGGGGTAGGGATGAGAATCCCACAGGAAGCTGATTTGGGAAGAGTAACTTGAGGATGATGCTGTTTAGTCTGGACTACAGCAGTTGTATGTGATGCCTCTGCTTTGGAGAACATAGTGGCTAAGAAGCTGGATATTAGGTCCCTTTCTGGGTTCGAAACCTCATACCAGACCTTACTTTATTTTTTATTATTACTATTTTTTTAAATGTGTTTGGTTGTTGGAGTGTCTCCCTACGCAGCTCAGACTCATGCTTTCAGCCTCCCCAGCACTGGAATTATAGGTGTACACCACGACACTCAGACTCTGTGGCTAGCTCAGCCTGCCCTGGGGGCTTGGATGGCGCAACATGTGATGCCAGGGGTCCCTTAAGCTTGCCTAAAGAGGCGCTTTAGTCTGCTGAGCTATCTCACCAGCCCCCTAACTTTATTTATAACTTATTTATTTGATTTTTGATTTTTTTTTTTTAGCTCAGGCTCCCTGTGTAGCTTAGGCTGGCCTCAAACTCACAGCAATCCTTCCGCCACAGTTCCCAAAGGCTTTAAGTTAAATCACTTAAATTCAGGGAGTGATGGGCCTCAACTTCTTCATCTGGACCACTGGAAAGATGTTAGTAGCACTGACCTCAGTAGGTTGCTCTGGAGCCCTGCGTCAACACAAGTGATCAGGGACAGTTCTGCCTGCCCCATCACGAGCACTCCGTAAATGGCAGCAAATACTGTGATTCTTTCTCTTGTCTTCCTCTCTCTGCCTTCTACATCCTCCAGTCCATCCATCTTGCAAAGGTAAGTGCCATATTCTGTGATAGGCATTTGGCAAGTCACTAGGGAGAGATACAAAGTTAGCAGCATGCAAATCTCAGAGGGCTCACCCTGCCCCAGGCTCATTAGCCTCTGTCTGTCTGCCTGCCTGCCTGCCTGCCTGTCTGTCTGTGCCTGCCTGCCTGTCTGTCTGTGCCTGTCTGTCTCAGGTCTGGGGATGAAATCCAAGCCCTGAAATCCATGTTCTGTCCCAAGCAGCCTCTGTTATTTCCATACACACAGCAGAGCACACTGTAGGTGTGTTTAGTATCGCACTGAACTCTTATCATCCTGGGTTTGTGCCCATTCTCTCCTTCTGTTTCCTGGCTGTTCTTTTCCAGAGTCCTATAGGCAGATCGGACCCTGCTATCCCAGCCAAATAAGGCCTCAGAATCCCTCCACACTCCTTGCCTGGGTGAGGGAGCCCAGGGAAGGTCAGAGGCCCTGGAAGCCTATCAGGCCTCTCAGTAAGCAGTTGTCCCTGGGCCACATTCCCCTTCATGGGTCCTGGGCTCTTCCACAAAATCCTTGGGTAGCTGGAGAAGGGCCATAGGCCCTGTAATAACCATAGTTCTTCATGGTAAACAAGAACCAGATTCCTGGGCAATGACGTGGGTGGCAGCTCTGGCTGAGGCAGCTGTGATTACACCAAGACATGAAGAAACACCTCTACTCAGCCTCGACCTGTCTAGGTGACAGGCAGAGAGGCTGCCTACAGGCTCTTGTCCATACCCCTTCCGGTCATTCTTAGCTTGAGTAAGAGGGACCTTGGCACTGACTTGGTCTTCAGACTCAGTGAACAACCAATCTGGGTGGGGAAGCAGGCTAGCGTCCTGCTCATCTCTTCTTTTCCAAGATCTCTCCCACTCTCTTCCCTCCTCAGAGACTCACCTCTCACACTTAGTTGTCACTCCCAACTCCTATCCTTCCATGTGCCTCCATGTGCATGGCCCTCTCCAAAAACAGGAGGGAGCATCATTCCTGTGAGGACACCTTGACCCAGGAACCACAGGGTGAAGGCTGCAATGGAGTTTGGTGCTGGATCAAGTCTGTCCATCTCACCTCCAGGGGCACAGTCTAGACCAAAATTTTCCTCTTAACACAATGACTTCTTGGCCGGCCAAATAACTCAGTGCTACAAACAGGTACTGGGGTTCGATCCCCAGGACTGCCGTGCTGGCCCCACTCCCGGGGCACCCTGAGATGGCAATTGAGACTGGGCACAGTGGCTCACACCTGTAATTCCAGCTCTTGGGAGGCTGTAAACAGATAGATTATTATGAGTCCGATCTAGTAGTGAGACCCTTAACACCCTGTAGACCCTTCCCTAAAATACAAAAAAGAAAAAAAAAAGTGACTTCTTGGTTAGGATGAGATCTCGGATTTATGCTGAACACAACCCTGGCTCATTTCTAGGTGGGAGGTTGGACTGACTCAAATACTACAGGAAACTGAGGTAGAGACTGGCAGGCTGAAGGCTAGGTGGGAGGGACACATTTCACTACATATTTTTTGACCTTTAGCATTTGTACCATGAAAATGTTTCAAAAGGTTACAAAGTATGTGTAGGGGAAGTCTACAATCTTGTAAATCTCCTGCATGTCAAATATAGAGAATGACTCCTTTCCTCTGTTCCCATGGAAGAAGGGATAGGGACAGTTGCATTTAGGAATCCTCTTTTGGGCAGCCTTATAAAATCTCTCAGGCTTTAAAAGGGCTATTAAAGGCAGGTGCTTCTCTAAGTTGAGATTTTTCTAGCATCTGAATGACTCAGAATCTTGCACTACAAGAAGACTCATGCTGTGTGCAGTGGGCCAGGAGGAAGGAGGGTGGGCCTGTGGTCCTTATAGATTTGGAAGGTCACAACTCTCCCATGTGATAAACAACAGGAGCCCTATGACCCTCGGGGGTCAACAGAAGTGGTCCACGGTGTTCCTCAGTTACTTCTGTACTTGGGAGGGAATGGCTCAGGGCCTGTACCCTAGGGGCCACTGTCTTCCTTCCAGGTAGATGCTAGAAGCTGCCACCACTTTCCAGGCACTGTGCATGGAAGGTGACAGGATACTATTGTTTAACAGGTGTGGGGGTTCAGTTTTGCAAAAAGGAAAGAGTTCTAGAGGTGTGTGGTGGTGACAATAGCCTAACAAGGTGAATGAACTTGTCTCAAAAGTAAAAAGAATAGATGTCTGGATGTGGTGGTATATACCTGTAATCGCAGCATTCGGGAGGGTGAGGCAGGAGAATTGCTGTGAGTCATACACTGTGTATGTAGAGTAATCATTCTGCGTCTAACATCACAAAATGTATTAAAGTTTGTGCAGCACTTTCACGTACATTACCAATAGTTTCCCGTTTCCTCCAAATCCAAAGCTTAATGGACTTTCTAGTCTTTCCTGCTGCCCATGTCTCACAGCTTGAAATTCTGTCCCACAAATGCCACAGTCCAGTAGAGCTGGTGTTGATAGCCTGATGTGTTTAAATGTGTCCCACAATCTCATCTGCACTTTGGTGCTTAGGGATAAGCTCTTCTTCCTGTGTGGATTTTCATCCTCTGCCTCAAGAATTCCTGCCCATCTCTGAAGGCCCGGGGGATATGTCATTTAATGTCATTCCTTGTGGACTTCTTGGGTGAAACGCTTTTTGTTTGAGCCCTAGGGTACTATGCTTAAACTTTCTGGGAGCCACTACTATTAGGGTACTATTACTAAAATGAAGCAAAATATTAACAAAGGTGATGCAAAATATGGAGAAATGTAGCTCCATGCGGGAGTGGTGAGGTTGCAAAAGGGTACAACCACTGTGGGAACACTATGATGACTCCTCAAAAATTAAACCTGAGCTGCGCATGGTTGTGTTCACTTGTAATCCCAGCACCTTGAAAGGCTAAGGCAGAGAATTATAAATCATGCCCAGCACAGGCATTTAGTGACTTAGTAAGTGCTTGTCTCAAAAGTAAAAAGAATAGATGTCTGGATGTGGTGGCATATGCCTGCAATCCCAGCATTCGGGAGGGTGAGGCAGGAGAATTGCTGTGAGTCAGAGGCCAGCCTGGGCTATAAAGTGAGTTCAAGGGTAGCCTGAACTTCATAGTGAAACCTTGTCTCAAAAGGACAAAAAAGAGAGAGCGATTGAGGTAGCTCAGGCAAGGGCAGGGATCTGGGGTCAATCCCTGGCACCACATGCCACACTGGCTCCTCTCCCATGCACACTGAGTCATCCACTGAGTCTGGGCATGATGGTGCACATCTGTAATCCCAGTGCTGGGGAGGCCTGGAAACAGGAGGATCACCATGAGTTCAAGCTGTGCAGTGAGACCCTGTACCAAATACATTAAAAAGAATTAATGTAAAAGACAAAAATAAAAAAAAAAATTTAAAAGGGCTGGGGAGGTGGCTCAGTGAGTAGGCTCTGGGTTCAATCCCCCAGTACAGCAAAAACAAACAGCAAACAAAAATATGGAATTACCATATAATTCAGCAGTACCACCTCATCAGAGTTGAAGGCCAGGACTCAGATTTATGTACACCCATGTCCACAGCAGAACTATTCTCAATAGCTAAAAGATGGGAGCAGCTCAAGTGTCCACTGACACGTGAGCATGTATCGACAAGTGTGGGACAGAAACACAATGAGGTGTCACTCACCCTCAAGGAGTTCTGACATATGCCGCTCTATGTGCACATAGCAGCAGCAGCATGCTAACGAAAGAGGCCAGGCACGAAAGGACAAATAAATGTATGACTTCACTGATCTGAATTAACTACACAATCAAATTCATAGACACAGTGAATAAATCAAATGGGGGTTGCCACACACTAGGTGGAGAGCTATATGAGGAGCTTCTGCTTAACAGGTATAGGGTTGGAGTTTTGCAAGAACTGTGCAGATGGACAGTGGTGATTGTTACACAACAGAGGGAAGATACCTGATGCCTCAGAACTAGTGTGCTTGAAAATGATTAAAATGGTAGATTTTATGTTATGTACCTTTTATTACCATTTATATACATACAAGAGCAGTGTTCATCTGCATGTGAATATATGGCTACGGGTATATGCTCATATATGTATGGATATTCTCAAAGCATTTTGAGCTGTGGCCCCTCCATCACATGACAGAAGTGTCACAGATCTCTGGCAGCCCTGTGCCCACCACAATAATTGACACTAACCTGTGCTCAATGTTTGTTGCCATGAAAGAAAACACAAAATTTGTTTGTTTATTTATTTATTTTAGTATAGGGTCTACAGGGTCACACTACACAGATTGGACTTGTAGTGATCCTCTTGTTTTCAGCCTTGAAAGTGCTGGGATTATAGGCACATGCTATCATGCCTGGTCTCAATCACTGTCTCAGAGCACCCCAAGGGCGGGGCCAACACGGCACACCAGGGATTAAATCCTGGTCCCTGAGTCTGCCTAAATAGGCGCTTTAGCCACTGAGCTATTCCCTGAGCTATCTGGCCAACTAGAGATGACAAAGTTGATGGTGTGGTCAGACAGATGAAGTCCTAGGCTGGCCCCCATGCTAATTTAGCTCTTCCAGGACATTCAACTGTCCCCCATGCCTATGACTACCCTCCCCAAGGTGGCTGTGGTTATCCACCCAGGGCTATGGGCAGACCCTTCCCCAGAATCAGATGTATTTCCACAAAAGGAAAGATTTGCCCACAACCTGTGCTAGAAGGGCCACACAGAAGGAAGGGCTTCCTCTTGTGGTGCATGAGGACACCAGAGCACAGAGTTCTGAAGGTCGCACATTAAATGTGATTAGGTATAGACATGCCCACTGGACGCAGGCACAGATCATGGCTCTCCATGGGTCCCTTTCATCTCTATAAGCTTGTAGCTTTTATAACCTCATGAGAAATGTGGAGTTAAAAACTTAGCTCCTATCTCCATCCTTTTTGGAATGGACAAGAAAAAGGTACAACACTATAGGCTGAGGACCCAGAGGCTAAAAACCTACAGTCCAAGTGTTTGATCACTGACAAGATCCTCAGAAAGCTCAGGTGTTAGAGTATTTTGTGAATGTACACAATCAATCCAAACTCTAAGAAATTCCTAAGTTTGGAACACTTTTGGTCCCAAGCACTTTAGATAAGCGCAGTCAGCTTATAAACTTCATATATTTAGGTCCTTCCTCAAGTGCTGGGATCCCCAATTCATTACTGCTTAAGCGAGTATTCATTGTCCTCGACTTCTGAAATGTAGAGGCTCCAGAAGCCCCAGTGTTCTGCAGTGATAGGCTGCTTCACTCTCTTGAGGGATGCACATGGGCTGTCAGGTGTCAGGGCTACTTCTATGAGCATTTCGGAACACAGGTTCTGACACCCATTGCAATGCCACTGCTTGCTTACATGATGTCTTTGGCTGGTGTGTCAGCTTTCTGTTACTGTAGCAAAATACCAGTGAAAGCCAATTTAAAAATAGAAAACATTAGCTGGGTGTCATGGCACATGCCTGCATTCCCTGCATGCTGGGAGATGGAGGCAGGAGGAGTGTAAATTTGAGCCCATCATAGACAATTTGGCAATTTATTGATATCTTCCTTGCCTCAAAAAAAAAAAAAATAGATAAAAGGAAGTTTGTTTGGGCTCTAAGTTTTGAAGTTTTCTGTTCATGGTACTTGGCTCTCTTGCTTTCTGCCTGGGGCAGAGGGCAGCACATCACAGCAGAATATATGGCAGAGAAAGCCCACTTGGATGCTGTCCAGGAAGAAAGAGGAAGAGACCACAGTCACCTCATAGTCCCCCCTGAGGACATGCATCTCCATCCCAAAGACCTAAACTCCTGCATAGGCCTCACCTCTTAATACCCTCATCGTCTTCCAGTAGTGTCACTGTGGGGATCAAGACTTTTTAAACACATGGGACTTTAGGGAATGTTCACAATCCAAAGTGTAATAGTTACTTAAGTTTTCTGAGCAACTGTGTTTTCACTGGTGAAGATAACAAACGTTACTACCTAGCACATTGTTGAGAGGATTGAATAGATGATGCCAAGAAGGGCCAGCCACATAACAACAGTTCATGTTTATAGAGGCTAATTATTATGAGACCAGGCTAAGATGTTGTTTTTGTACTTAGTCTAGGGAATATTATCTCCTTCTTCAGTATACGAAGGGACACTGAAGTGCGGTTAGGATTTGAACCTTGAGACTCATTCTACCATGTTCTGTTGCTTCAAAACTATGTTCTCATGCGAAATTATTTATTGTTATACCCTTAGGAGATCTCTGCCCATTCTCTATTCATGCTTTCACACTTCTCTATTTTTTTCTGTTCTTGGACTTAAATGTATCTTTCTTTTTCTGTATCATATGTACGAATCTGTAATCAATTCAGAGTATTTGCATAGTTTTTGAATAGGTTAATACATACAAAAATATCAACTGAGAAAAGTTTCCATGGTAGTAAAGGATTAATAAGAATAAAACATAACATAAATACTGGAATGGCAAATATATGCTGTGTACATAG